>CAEGAF010056805.1:0-34682 GCA_903067075.1 Micropoecilia bifurca | reverse complement strand
ACACACACACACACACACACACACACACACACACACACACACACACACACACACACACACACACACACACACACACAAACACACACGCACACACTGCAATATCGGGCCAAGACAATCCAACGTGGTAAGTATCCCTAATTTTAGATTGGGTTGGTTGGTGTGGACTGGACCACTCTTCCACATGAATGTCTCTTAAGATCATCTGAAGGGACAGCATTACGTAAAATCGACTTTTATGAGCTTCAGCTCGTGTCATGATGTTATTCTTTTATCAAAAACATACCTGGAGAGTGTTGCCTTGATTCTTTCATGCATGTTTGAGAAATCCTTGAATTTCCCATGGCAACCATTCAGCTGCGCAAAACACCTATTACTACTATTTTGGACCATTCAAATTTCTTATTTAGCTCATTTATTTGTTTTCATAAAACAAGCAAAGTAGTCTGATCTCCACAGCTCTGTAAATAATGTTGGAGCTGAAACATAAAATGAAAGGAAAGAAGCAGCATACAATGTGTTATTTCCAATGGTGCTTTTTACCGTCAGTCACTGGATATTTGCCTTGCTATTTAACATCAAATTAAATTAAAATTTAATGCGATTCTGATCTTATATTTTAAGTTGTCACGACAGCCACATTCTACTCAAAAATTTTCTTCTTAAATATTTATCATCAACCGTTGCCTGGACTGGTTGAGGGCAACACTAATGGCCCCAGGACTGACTCCACTTTTGACATCCCTGTTGTACAATATTTACAGTTTTTTCACTATGAAATGTCTTCAGTTTCACCTCTTTGCTTCTTGTGTCATTCAAATTTCATAGACAACACGGGTCAGTTTAAACGAGCCACCATCTACATTCAGACCTCTTACCATGTCTGTCAGTCTGTTGAATTTGAATTGACCTTAACCAACAAAACATTATTCATTACTTTGTGTTCTCATTATTAGAAAATCAAATGATCCATTTCATCTATTGTACCATTAGCAGCAGATAAGCAGCTTCAGAATATCACATGGAACAACAGGAACCGTCCCTCCGCTTTACCTCCACACTTGTTGCCAAACAGTGAATGGGTCAATAACCCATCATTACAGAGCTTCACCCTTCACTGCCTGCAAATTGAGTGCCTGAAGGATTAGAGGAAAAGCATGTGTGAAAAAAAGCTGAAGATGAGACAACATTCCTCTTCTTCTCCACCTCTTAAAAAAGCAACGATAGACAAAATACTGTAGCTCAGGACCAGAGGGACAACAGAGCCCAGTCAGTGTGAGTAATGCTGCTGAAATGAGCAGGCATAGCAAGGACTTTTTTTTTTACAAAGATACAAATCAAAAATATATTTTAAAAGTGTAACATTCTGACCGCATGATTTTTTTTTAATTTACTTTCTCGCTCATACTGCGATCCCAAGGTCAATTATTAAATGAACGCATTCTTTCCCTTGTTTGGGTAAGGAGTTATTTTGAAAGAGGTCAGTCCACATTTTTATAGATTTGTTAAACATCTTTTCAAAATCAGTTTTCAAAACATCAAGTAGTTTTATTTCTGATTTTTATAATTGAATCTAAATGTACTTAACTGCAAAAAAAAAAAACAATTCGATTTTTGCTTGTTTTATTTTCTGATGTTTTTATCTGCAGGTAATTTTTCATAATACCTATTGTGAAAAAAATTACTATTAGTATTACATTTTTATGGTGATCATCATATTTTAGTGCCAGAAAAACTAAGAGATGTTAAATTAGAAAACATAAATAAATCAAAATTTGCATTTCCATGGGTTCTTAAAGCCGACAATTTTCAAACACATTTTGAAACTATTTCCAGTCATGTCCAACAACAAGACAGCTACCTTAAACCCACCTTAAATACAGAGAATGATGAGTTTATAAACCAGTGGTGAGGAATCAAGTCACGCTAGAGTCACAAACTGAAAGACTTTATACTCGACTTGGTGGCATCATAACGGACTTTAAACTTGACTTGTCATTCAAGTCGACGACTCGCAGTTTCACTCTAAAAGACTTGCTGTCCACCAAACAGGAAGTGTGTTTCAATGAGACCACTGTAACGTAACGCTCGCCAGGCTTCAATAATCCTACATTTAGCTCTAGTGACATGACAATGCCAAAAAAAAGAGAAAGTCAGCACAAAAAAAAAAATTTCTAATTTTCACCATTTCTCTCATTTGGGTGCTGAGTCACTGAGCCCAAGGCATCAGCATCACAGCAGAAGGTCCTGGTGTAAGATGGATGAAAATGTTTCGGCTGCCGCTGTCATCCGGAGCGTCCTGGATGACCGACTAGAATGGTGGCGGGGCGGGTGGGTGGGGGAGGGGGGCATAGGGGGAGAGCGGGGGATCTTTTTAAGTCTAGGCTGCCCACAGCTTTTGTATGTCTGTCTCATCTCACAATTCATCAACCAGAGCTTGACTGTCAGGCGAACCTTTAGCTCCAGCTATCCATCAGGGCCTGTCACCCAGCCATCATAACAGCAAGATGAGGCCAGCCATTCGAATTCCATTAGTCTATCAGCCTTAGCTACACTGCCAGCCAGCCAGCTAGCACCTTGTTTTGGACTCCAAGAGATTATAAACTGTATCAGTGAATGCAATACCTGCAGCCATGGCTGCTCCCTCTTGACTTCCCCAGGGATATGCTGCTGTGACCGACATTATTGTTTTTCTGTCCTTTCACAATTCCTACCACACTTACACACATGCACACACACACACAATGCTTCTGGTTCTTTTTGAGCCGTTTCTTCACAGCTGGGGAAATAAAACCTGGACTGAGTTTTGTAATCATAGGCTAATAGCGGTTGGTGGCACTTTCATATTACAAAATCAATGTGTAGTTTTTGTTATTAGCGCACAATCATGAGCGCACTTAAATGCTAAGATCAACACTGTGCAATAACAGTAACTGAACAAGGTTACTTTGTATATTTTACAATACTTTTACATTATACATTTGGAAGTTTTTTGTGTTTTTGTGTGTAATAATGGGCATTTATCATTATTTTAAAATATTTCTTTTTCAACCACGTCTGTATGTATTTACATTTTTCAAACCTGGACAGAAAAGAAAACAGGAAGGAAAACAAACAATAGAATATATGACCAGAATAAATGACAAAGTCCAAAACTATAGATGGAATTATGAAGTTACATTGGGTCTTACTACAACGTCCATCCAAAAAAGAAAAAGAAGGTTGTAACATGAAAGCGTTCATCTCAGTACCTTAAAGTCCATAAAGTGAAGATCTACATGGTGGCTTCCTAATTTAGGAGATTATCAGAATAACTGCAGTCTGGTTGAAGGAGATTGGAAACTTAACAAACCCAACGGATGAATTTAAATCAGTAGATTTTGTAATCTGTGCTCCAGTTCTGACTAGCATTGTTACTCAGATGCCCACAGACGTCAGCCGCCCCAAAGCGCCCTGTGGTTTTGTGCAAGCTTCTCTTTTCTCGACATGATTAGCCTCACACTTGATTTAATCAATGTTCGACCGTAATGTAGCTCAGGGGCGGAGCTATAGGGGGGGCTGGGCCCCCCTGCCCTCTCACCCCCTCCCCCCCGAACCAGGCCGGTGGGGGCCCGGGTCTGGAGGAGCCAGGGAGGGAGGAATGGATTCAAGTTGTCCGCAATAATAATGCAATAATAATTTTTTTATTATTTTAGCCTGTTAAAATATGTGTAATTACTTCATTGAAATCAGTGACAAACTAGTTTCCCCATTAAATTCACCAGTAGTTCCACATCCATTCACCATAATTTCACATAGTATTATTACAGGAATAATAACTGAGATTTTAAAATGATTTGGGAATGTGTGTGTGTTTATCAGAACAATCTGAAGAAGCAAACTTCAAAATGTTTCTTTTTAGCGTAGATATTCAGAACAAACTCACATCCGAGTAACTAAAACCAAGTGAAAAAAGTTTCTATAAAGATCACGTTGTGCACTTTGTGCATCAAGAAACAGACATTTCTACAATGTCCATTTCTTCTGCTCACGTTAATTTATTTCCATATTGGCATGAGATTGTGAATTGAAGAATACAGCGTGGTCAAATGTCCTAAAAGCACATTATGTAAACATGGAACATTTGCTTTTAGCAAAGAGTCCCATATAAAAAATTGAATGGAACGTATTGATTCTTAAAGTAGCAATAAAATTAAAACGACAACAACAGAACAACTCCAGACAGTTTACCATCCCATCAGTCCCTTTCTATTGATTATATCTGCTATCAAGGAAGCAGACATATTGAATTTACATTGAAAATTTTTTACGGTATTCCATTAGTGCCACATTTTCTTCATCTTTCATAGAACAGAATAAAATACAACAGAACAGGCATGTTTTCTTGTTCCACTAGAAATCTTCTCATTCAGTGGAAACATGACACTGTTCCTCTAAATGCCGTTATGAACCAAATGGAACGCAGATCTCAATCCAAACACAGTTGGAAAAACACACGTTACCACAACCTGGTTTAGAAAAACAGCAGTAAAACACAAGTGTATATCAAGAATGTGTGGTTCAAGGGATCGCTTCACTCTTTCTCAAGAGTTTCTAATTGTAAACTTTATTGAATAATCTTGTCAACAATGTTGTGTCATTAAAAAAAGGATCAGCGTTACTGTGATTTTCTCTTAGTTTAAAAAAAATGTAGTACAGGCGAAACATTTGTATTTTAATCACTGCACTCTAATCACCTGAAAGTGAGAAAAATAACTACATTACAGTAATTTTACTACAGTATTGCTGTGTCAATAGAGATCAGCATTCATTTTGAGTGACCATCCAAAAAAAAAAAAAACGCTGTTCTACCTGAGTGACAGTTTGTTAAAGTCTCTCTGCTGCCTGCTGTGCCTTCCTCAACGCCGCAGCGCAGCAGATCTGGGGTCTGTAAGAGGTTGTGCTGTAAAGGCAGGGCGGGACTTCAACATCAAGCGTGTTGTGGTTGCCTCGCATTTAAAGGTCAGACGCCGTGCTCTCTTCTGCACTGCACTCCTCCGAAGAACGCCGCTTCAATTTAATAAAAACACGTCTGCCGATCAGCTTTTCTGTCAGCCCAGTCCTCAACAGTACTCCAGTCAGCTGAGTAAATGAAGACAAGGAATAACTCCCTGCCTTTGGCTGATGAAAATTTCATGAAAGAGGTTGAGGAATACCAGAAGAGGACTATGCAGTTTATTCGACAGTTCAATTATTGTAGTTGATGGGATGGTAACCTGACCCTTCATCTTCATGCCACACAGACTATATTGATGGTGATCGCCATACCTCATCTGTCAAATCCCTGGAAAAAAAAAAATTGTTCAGCCAAGGATATTCATCATTTATTACAACCATCCACTTTGCCTGTCCCAGTTTCACTGCCACCTGCTTCTGATCGGCGCCGGGCGCATACAGAAGAGGACGAATCGGGCCGAAACGTTTAATGGGAACAGAGGCTGGTGACTGGATGGAGGCAGAGCGATATCTTTATAAGAGGATTTGTCAGATTGAGTTTCTCAGTGTGTGGACAAGAAAAACCGCAAAGACACATGCCCTCTGTCCACACGCTTTAATGAGGATCATCTCGGCTCTCAAAGTGTCCAGAGACGGGGATGAGGACATGTAATACCCCGGAGGGATAAGGCAACCTTAAGGGCTGCGGTGAAGTAATAGTGAGGTTAGAGAGGACAAAAAAGAAAAAAAAAAAAGGCCGCCTCACACTTGCAGCTTTTTAGTACCTGTCACATATGGATGGAAATGAGTGAGTCATTTTCCACAGATATGTCCTTTAAGCCAGACTCCTGTAGCAGAGGGGCGTTTGTCATGTTACGGTCATGGCAAGGAAATAAATAAGTTAAGCTATGCAAATGTACAGCTTTGCAACTTTGAACCTTCTGGTTTTGTTGTGCAAAGTCTCATTAGTCTTAGAGTATTTTGCTGACTGGAATCTACAAGCTTCACTTGATTAGACAGCTTACTTTAAATAAATAAAATTAAAAAAGGGTTTTTGTATCTTTGTCTCATGATGATATTCCCTCATTCGGAAAATACCTGGAGGATTGATATGATTCTTTCATGCATGTTTGAGAAATGTTGAATCCCCCATGACAACCGTTCAGAGGACTTGGTCCCACAAAGAACTCCAGCTAGTCGGCTCCTCCAGACTAGCAGCAGCAATTAGCAAAACCTGGTGGAAATGTGCATTTGCTGAGCTCGTCATACAAACTACGTCTCAGTCCAACGGCAGTGGTAAATGTTGTGATGACACACTGAAGAGAGAGTGCTGGAAAGAGTAGGAACTTCTTGAAGATGCATGTTTCTCGTTTCTCGATCTCGCAATTTATGTTGTTGTTTTAATCTATTTTCTTCAATGTGAAGCAGTTTGTAGCACTTAAATAAATCCTTGTAATTGCCATTGTCCTCTGAATGACTTCTTTAAAAACAGAGGCAGAATTTCTTGAGAGAAGTGTTTTTGTTAGCAACATTTACTTCTTGTCATTATAAGCAGAATAGTTGCTTATGCTGTTACACCTGAGAGAACTGCTTTCATGGTCATCAAAACCTTCAAGGCGAAGGTTTTTGTTTCAGCACCAGCATGCCCAAGTAGGTCCAACACATTCCAGAACAGCGTCCTACTGAAGTATTCTCTTTACAAGTGTACATCCACCAGGCTGGGGTTTGCTCAGCATTGATATTAAGTTGGTCTGAGCACAAGGTGAGGTGAAGACATTTGGACAACGGCCTTCTGACGAGAAGGGCAGCTAGAGAGCCGCTTCTGTCCAAGAGTAATATCAAAGTTCAGTGTGAAACTCTGCAGTCAGGAAACAGATCACAAAACACTGGTGCAATGTCCCTTTTCTCTGATGAATTGTTTATAATATCCAGAAAATCAATTGTTTGGAGAAGGAAAGCTGGGCAGACAAGTCTGATGTGACTTCTTTATTACGCTAATAGAATCATGCAATACATTTTGATAAAATCTATGGGTGGAGGTGTTTTTTCACACTTCTACCCAGAAACAGCAGCATAAAAAAACATGAGACCAGAACATTCCTTGAGTTCATCTTCCTCAGACAACACAGAAACAACCTGGTGAGGATGTCACAATGTCAGAAAACATGACTGAACACTGGTGTCAGAGGAAGAAACCAATGAAGAAGCAATTCATCCGACACTGGAAACACTGAGAAACTCTCCGGATGTTGGCTACATACATGCAGAACATGTGGCATTAGAGGAAAAACCGAATCAGAAACGTCCAGTTGCAATTTGTCATCACAAGAACAGCCGTCATCATGCAAGTTAACATTCTGCAACACGGGAGTTAGGCCAACCTGTTGTCATTTATTCTTGGGATAAATTGGACATTTTTGCCAGAAACAGCTTAAAATTGTGTGGAATGCAGGAATTGCTTTTCAGCATATTTGATCAAAACTGTAAAATCCAACTGAAGAAATAACTAAACATGTTTTTATCACTGCCAAAACCTAAGGCATGACTTATACCTTCAGTCTTATACATTCCAATAAGACGACGGACAAAACCGGCTTTGTGAGGGTAACCGCCTTAAAAAATATTTAAATCACACCACGGACACCTTAACTGACACACACACACACACACCCACACCCACACCCACACACACCTATGGGCGTTTTATAAAAGCAGATTAACCGAACAGTCTTGTTTTGGATGGTGGGAGGAAGCCGCACATCCACCAGGAGAACACGCAAACTCTACGCAGAAAGACTCCAGGCTGGGATTTGAACCCAGAACCTTCTTGCTGCCGTGCAGCTGCAGCACCACCGTCCTGGACTCCAACAATGGAGGAAGGAATAACAAATCTCAATGAACTCCCAAGACTGAACAGAGGAACAGTCCACAGGGATGTGTATGCACCAATACACACAGCAGCACAAAAACGCCCCGATCCAACTACAGTCGGCCAGAGTCTCTTCGCTGTCTGTGTCTATGCAGCACCAATTACAGCAGCCCGAAGCTACGTCTCTGAAACGCAATGTTTGCATGGTAATCACTGGACTGAGGTTCATACCAGCGTGTTGCCGAGTCTCCCCTCATTGTGAGCGACCACCCCAAAGGGATCAATTAAAAACATGATACATAATCTGTCTCCGCATAAACAGGAAACGCTGGAGAAATTCATAAAGGGAATGCGAATGTCTTGGGTGGCGACGGTGACGGCGGTGGGTTGAAATCTTGCGACATCTCGCTGTAGGAAAATCTCACACCGTGTACGTGGAGGAGCAAAGGAGGGATGCAGAAAACCTGCTGTGAAGACGTCTTCAACAGACAGGCTTCAAAGAAAACACATTAAATTGCTTTTGCGTGTCATAAATATCTTTTTTTTCTCTCTCTCATTTCTGTCACACTTTGTGGGTTGAGTTTATGAAGAATGTGCTAATTTGTATCGACTTATTAGTTTACTTTTTGTCAGAATTTGTCAGAACCTTTATTGAATATTTAGAATGTGACAAAATATCATGTTGAGAATTTATTATTTTTAACTAAATCACCAATGGGACAGTGGCACGTCACCATCATTTTAACATTAATTAAAGGCCAAAACCTGTCATTTAAATATGATGCGACACTAAGGCCTCGCAGTAACGGTCAAGAAAAGCTCTCTCTAGCAAATAACAACATCTTGTTGTCACTAAGCGTTCATAGCAACCATTGGACTCATTGAGATGGTGAGCTTTTGTTTGCTATGTCCCAGAATAAAAGCTGTTCCTGTCTGACTGGTACAAACGTAGCCATAATTGAGAATGTAATTGTAGCAAAGCACTTTGTTGACACTATTAAGTACTGTAAAGTATCTGAGATGTTGTGGACTTGTTAGGAACCTCAGCACAAATCATGAACTGGTGAATCTTTTTATCTGGTGAGTTCAACCAGTCAACAGGAAACTGGCCATAAGTGGATAAGTGCATCAGGATAATGATCCAATTAACACACATTTTATTAGTTGGTGTGTGTATTTGCTGAGCCATCTCTACATTCCCAGCATTTGTAAGCAAAACTTAGGGGTGACCTAAAAGGACAAGAACATAGAAGATGAACATGAACCAGGACAAAACGACCAACGAGAAACGGGTCAAAGAGCTCCATCTCTGAATGCTCCGTCTTTGAGATTTATCACAGGAGACGACCAAACGGTGCCCCTCTTGGCAAAAAGGGGGTTTTGCTAAAGGAGAAAAATTATGTTTATTTTGAGGTTTTTTTTTTTCTTTTTACACATCCCAACAAACGTGGTTCCCTCCAGCTATTCAAATGCAAATCTTTTTGGTGCCGAACGCCGACAAACTGAAAGCCCCTGAATGATTAGCTCAGTTCTGATTTACTTGAGAAGAAAATGGCTGAGCGCGAGTACCTTTTTCTGATTTCACAGTTATTCAGGGATGAGGGGAAGTAAATCACTGGGAATCAACAGTTACACGCAACATGCAGATGCTTAAAGCTGTTCTCCGAGGCCTCTTCTAATCCGATGAGGCTCTGCCCCACCTGGTGGGACTCGTCTCGGGAATCAAACATCACACACAGTGACGTGGATGTGGCCGGAGTTCTTTTGTTGACTTCCGTGGGGTTTTTTTGAAGCAGGAATAGAAAAAACAGATCAATTTTATGTTATGAACCAGTTAGCTTGAATGGGACAAGAAGCTTAAGCCACACGTGGAATCATTCTGAAATAATTCTGTACTTTTCATGAATAAAACCTTGTGGAAATGAATAAATATTGCAGTAATATCTAAGTTTTTTTCCCTCTGTGCCTCCTAACAAATAGTAAACATCTATTTACTGCAAGCTAAAATGTTTTGGATTTTGTCTCAAGATTATAGCAAATACTTACCATAAAAAAATAATAAGTCGTGAAAACCTCTACGCGTGTTTACAGAAGACGAACGGAGTGCTTCTGGCATTTAAAAGAGTTGTGATTTGTTTGCGTTATAAATGGCCCATTAAAATTGGGACGGATTTTCCATAGGATTATACTTTAACACGATGTTGGCTGCTAATTAGCACATCTTACGCCGAGCAGCTTGATTTAATTTCTCCCAGTAGAGTTGCAGGTTTTTTCTTGTTTCCATTTTTTTCCTTCTCTTCTCTGGTTTGCTTTTAACATGCAAGATAATTATTTTTAGCCAAACTAAATTGCAATGCTACCAAAGAGAGAGGATGCTGCATCAGCCTCCTCGACTATTGTTCCACTGTGCGACACTGCATGTTATTCCTTTACATATTCAGAGATTACACTCTGAACTGTCACATCTTTGATAAGCAAAAACAAATGAATCATTGATAAGAGAACCATTCAGGAAACGTTTTCATGCAGATGTAATGTACCACCGGTCACTATTTATTTGGTAATCTCATACGTTTACGCATAAAAGCCAAAAACTTCATTTTGAGTAAACTTGAGAAAATGTGTTGCTGTTCTGTTCTGTCTGTCATTAGCTGAACAAGATAATCACATGGAACCTTAAATCGTGACAAAGCTTTTATTGTTTAGCTAAGCTATTCCTGACATCAGCCCATGACAATGTTATCAATCTCTTCTCATGACGACCATAAATCAAATCCAGCCATTTTCAAAATGAGCCTCGGAGAACAAATAAGAAAGCAGATTATCTAAGCACAACGGCAGATGAGCATCGACAACATCATGGAGATGGAAAAACAAAAACACAACAGTTTTTAGTAAACTGCACAGTCAGGCATATGGCCATGTCCCCCAAGAAACCGTCTGGATTCCCAGGAGTTGTGATCAGCCGTTGTGCTTCAGGAGATCCAGCCAGCTGTTTCTCAACCATATGCTAAATAGCCACAAACCCGACCGACCAACAACATTCAGACGGAACCAGCTAAATCCTTTCATCGCAACCGTAATTATAACGCGGTAAATATGTTGAATGAACAATAAGCTTTTTATAGAGAAGCATAACCACGTCTCTGTAGCATCATGCAGAATCTTTTGCGCTGAGGTGGATTTTCATGTAGTTGTGAACGCCGAGGCTGCCAGGTGTGAAAACACAGACGACACCTTTCCAGAATAAATACACACTCAGGAGACTGATCAAGGGTGGAAGTGGAATAATTGCTTATTAAAGCTACTGTCTAGTCCTGCTGTGAATGTAGCCAGATTAGAAAGAGGCTGGTGTTACCAAAACTCCCTTTTATCGTGGGTCTAACTGTGAGGAAAGGAGGCACACTTTCTGAGGCATGAAGGTAACGTAAAAGCGTTTGTGACAGAACATGTCGTCTCAAGGCCCAAAAAAATCATTTCAATCCAATCACACGCGCATTTCAATTCATCCTAATTATAAAACAATATGCTCGT
This sequence comes from Micropoecilia bifurca, assembly GCA_903067075.1. Lineage (NCBI taxonomy): Eukaryota > Metazoa > Chordata > Actinopteri > Cyprinodontiformes > Poeciliidae > Micropoecilia > Micropoecilia bifurca. The sequence goes on along the minus strand of CAEGAF010056805.1, from coordinate 23,308 downwards.
CTAATCATTCAAAGTGGCTTAGAAGATTCCTGCCTAAGGAAACTCAGCAGGTTGCATCAAGTCAAGTCAACCTGCAGTCGGTCAGGTCCAGGTTCGGCACCGTGATTTTCGTCTAACATCCACACATGCTCAACACATTTAGTCATTTGTAAATGCATGCAGTGGGACTAAATACCTCACTGCCAGTTTATAGGGTGAGCTTAAAACAGAGGTTATAAAATGATTAAAATACTCTACTTTGGCTAAGGCCTTTGGCATAAGGCTCAGTGTATCTTACTGGTCTCCACAGAGGACCCTAGAAACATTATTAGTGTTCAGAGGGGTGAATGCCCTCAGCCAGTCTGTGAGCAGCTTGGCTGGCCGCCTGCCGCTGTCGCTGTTTGGTATGCAGGCCCTGCTGCACATGTTGTTCGCTGCCTGAAAGGCTCTCCTCTGTCTCACGCTGTCTCTTTCCAGGCTAATTGACTGTAATGAAATAGCTGAAGACAATCTTGAGAGCAGCCCTAATTGATGAAGGGAATCACTAAAACGGAGGGGAAAGCGAGAGAAGGTGACAGGATGTGAAGGCTCTCGCACAGAACCGATGACATATTTTTTGCTCCGTCTCTGTAAAATAAAATGATTCCGTTTGACTCTGAGCGTATGAGGCTGGTGGAGGATGAGGGAGACGGCGGGTTGCTTTGCTCTCCTCGCCAGGGCAGTGAGAGCGAAGATGTGTTTCTATACTTCAGAGTGAGTTTTAAGCAGAGTGGCGGCTGTTTGCATTAAGACTCCTGGAAATATAAGTGAAGTAATCTAACCTTTGCATGAATAAAAACTGAACATTATCTAAGACATGTATTTGGTGTGTTATAAGAAGAAATACTAAAGGAGTACTGTGGTGCTGCTGAAAAAAAAACATGCTGTGTTTGAACTTGATATTAATCTTTAATGATGATGTTGGTCTTTAGTTCTGAAAACAGCCTTTAAGCCATTCTGGTTGATGTATTTATGGTATGTAAAGTTCCAACTTTGACATAAAAATTCTGAATGATTCAGATTTTACAGATTTTATAAATATTACTACTCTAAATTTTATTATTTGATCATATCATCTGCACTTTCATCTTTCAAAGTCAGGGAAGGTGATCTGAAGAAATGGACTGATTGTGTAACAGCATCTTGAACCGCAGCACAATGGATGGAGAACAGAGGTAAAAACAAATAATTTGACCTTATAGTGATTGTGCATCTCCGAGGGTTTTAAATCCCAGAAAGCTCCTTATTTGCGCATTTGACTAGCCCTAAGAGGCAATTGTCTGTTGTAAGGTAACAGGAAAGAAGAGACTGTGATGTTCCCGTATCACCAGTGTAATCTGTTATTGTTCCAATGACGCATCTCCTCACACTTAGGTCCTCCTCAGGAGTCAACCTTTCTCCTGCAACAGTCAGTCCAGCTGATCCAGAAGGCTGAGGGAAGGATGTGACTGTTGATGCTCCACAAAAGCTACATTCCTTCTTATTGGCTGCCTTTGTCTTGTTATGCGACAGACTGGCGACCTGTCCAGGGCATACCCCGCCTCTCGCCCGGAACGTCAGCTGGAGATAGACACCAGCAACCCTCCCGACCCCATTAAGGGATAAAGGGTGCAAAGAAAATGGATGGATGGATGGATGTCTTGTTATGATCTGGTGACAATACTGTGAGATCCACTGCTCAACATCTTTTCACACTGTTAACATGTCATGTTGTGTTCATATGTCTGGTTATGGTAGCTTCCAATCAGCAGCACGAATGATGCAGCCAGAAAACAACCCTGAATTATGCATCATGACCTACTGAGTGAAAACAGCCTCAGTGTGTCTAATGAATCTAAAATGCAAGTTTTTGGACTTTGGGAGTAACATGTGTGTACTTGTGTAAGTATATTTATATGGACAGAAGATATCTTGGTAACACTTTATTTGATGGGTTGTGCATAAGACTGACATTACACTGTCATAATCATGACATAACATCTGTCATGAACATGACAGAGTCTTTATGAATGTCTGACAGTTGTCATGAAGTGTCATTCGGTAAATAATGACACTTTTAATCCACAGTTGCTCTAAAACCTGCCTTGAAAGTCCATTTAAAGTGCCAACTTTGCATTAAAGTGCCATTATTTACAAAAAAAAAGAAAAGTCATGAAACTCATGGTGATAATAAATTGTTTTACTACAGGTAACTGTTGATAATAATATTTTTTTCGTTTGTTGGTTTCAAGAACAACAAAAAAAAACTAGAATAACTAGAGGAATGGTGTGATCACCTGCTAGTTGCCATGGGTGACACCGGTTGATCCATTTGGATCAACTCTCATCGGGGCATCGGTGTTTCTCAGCAAATTTCCCAAACATTTCCACTGACGGCTGCGAGGGCCCCGCTTTCGCTCTGCGGCCGCCTGTCTGTGTGAATGAGGTCAACACAAAGAGCTGGAAGCTGAGAGGACAGCGTGAACATCTGTGACGGGGAGCTGCGGCTGTTGGCAGGAGGCGGCGCCAGCTGCGCGGGCCCAAGGATCTGACTTTCCCCCAGGAACGGCGGCGGGCACAATGCTGCAGAACTGCAGCGTGAGCTGACTGTCATCACGCCTCGGAATCTCACTTTGCTGCCTTGCAAGCTGCTCTGCATGAACACCTGGACTCCTCAGTGATCTGGGAATTAGGGGGGGGCGGGGGGAGGAAAAAACACCACCACAGCAGCAACATTAGCCAAGCCAAAAGGATGTGAGAAAAGTTTGGAATCTTGCTCGGGTCTGTGAAAACAGCACCGCTGCCGCAGAGTTGCTACGTTATGCAGAATACAGCAATAGACGAGAGGCTTATTAGGCCTGGAGGCGCAGGCAGGTGATCAATTTTCTGCATTCTGACAAATACTCAGCATTATACTTCAGAAAGCCCAGTTTGCTGCTTCGGTTCTCGTTAGATTTGTTCAGCAAACATTTGAAAAACTGGTGGCCGTGTGTTTCAGCGGGCTGGTTTGGATCTCTTAACCAGGAACTCATCTCTGTTGGATCAACTGTCAAATCATCACAGGTTGCCCGGGAGGAAAATCTGAAGGCTCGTCTAAAGGACTATTTCATGCAGTGATTGCTACCTGAAAGTCATTCACTTTCGACGAGAAAAGAGAGGAACCGACTTGGCTGTCTCATTACGTGGGACTGAAGCTATAATGTGGGAGAAAATCTCCCCTTTACTTCTCAGATAGGGAAGAAAAATTGGAATCTCAGAGCATGATTTCTGTGAATCCCTCCACAGCCGCTGCACCGACGGGGAAGAACATAAACAAGTAGATGAACAAATCAAGCTTTAGCTTTCTGCTTCATGTCTTCTACATCTGCAGGAGAACAAATTTCTTGAAGGTATTCTTTTTTTTTTTCAAACTTTTTTAAGCCAGAATGATTATAAGGAGATTTGAAAAGTAGCTGAAATAAAACAGAACTGTTCCCTAAATTATAAAAATTTGCCAATCCTAAAAATACATTTTTTCTACTTCATTGTTGACAATGTTTGACAACACATGTAGCCACTGATGTGAAGGATCATTTTATTTTAGAAAGGCTATATGAACAGGGCTGCACAGTGGCGCAGTTGGTAGAGCTGATGCCTTGCAACAAGAAGGTTCTGGGTTCAATTCCCAGCCCCAGCCTTTCTGCATGGAGTTTGCATGTTCTCCCTGTGCATGCGTGGGTTTTCTCCGGGTTCTCCGGTTTCCTCCCACAGNCCCACAGTCCAAAAACATGACTGTCAGGTTAATTGGTCTGTCTAAATTGTCCCTAGGTGTGAGTGTGTGTGCATGGTTGTTTGTCCTGTGTGTCTCTGTGTTGCCCTGCAACAGACTGGCGACCTGTCCAGGGCAAACCCCGCCTCTCACCCGGAACGCCAGCTGGAGATAGGCACCAGCAACCCCCGACCCCACCAAGGGACAAGGGTGCAAGAAAATGGATGGATGGATGGCTATATGAACAGAAGTCAGCTAAGTGAGTTAAAGGAATAATTTGAGTAATGTTTGAGAATCTACCTATAAGGCTAGAAAAACAACTTCTGGTTCAACTCCAGCTTTTAGGAGTTTTTCAAAGCTGTTGCATGGCCTACTTGACTTAAGCTGCAAGTTTTAAGTGTAAATCCTAACCTGCTCTGGAGACATTCTTTCTCTCTATCAATGATATTGTTCTACTGAACTTTCAGCATATTAGTATGATGTATTGTAGAAAAACAAAAGCTTGTGTGCTAAAAGACCTTCCTTGATATCTGCCACTGGTCCTTTGAATCATTTAGAAATGGGGATAGTTGTAACCTTTGATTTTTCCAATTAGTATTGAGTTACAAATCATGGAACTACATGATTTCCATGTCCAGACGCCCTATTGACAGTGGATACTGCATGTGAAAAGGAGCAAGTGATGGCAAATGCAGGCAAATTAAGAAGGAATTATATATGTAGGAAAAATAGGAAGTGTTGTTGCTTCAATCTATTCTCTGATATCATTACCTACTTTGAAGTTTAACTCATTAAACTTAAATTGTGAACCTTGTATGTCAATGGGGATATAATCTCTCCATGTTCATAGTTTTAGCTGTAATCTAAGCTAGTTATTGGCTATAAGATGTCTAGCTCAGTTATAATTTTAACTTACACCACGACATCCTGAACTTGTATTTTTAAGGGGTTTTCTTTTTAATGTAAAAAGAAAGTGTATCTTTCAACATTCCTAGATGAAATAACTGAGGGGTTCCTCTCAGTATTTTATTTAAGAGTGAAATGTTGGTAAAATCAGGAAAATGTCCAACAGATCTGTGGTAAAATTGTACAACATTTGCCATGTCAGCTGGCACAGATGTTGTAAAGACATTTTGTCATTTTTCTAAAGAGGTTTAAAAACCTCACCAAGGTCAGCCATGAAAAAAAAAGCTGCTTCTCCCTCATGGATTACCACAGTTCACAGTCATTGACCTCTGGTAGAGCAACAGTATTGTGATGCTCACATTCCCTCCCTCACTTCTGTCACAAACTCCAATCCTTTGACAGGAGTATTTATGGGCCACTAAAGAATCCGTTGAGCACTGCAAGTCATTCCTGGATGAGAAAAAATGTGAGAGAAAAACAAAACCAAAAACATGGGAATATGCTGCACCAGGTGTTGCCAGAACAAAAACTCCAGCAGGAACTACACAGAGGATTATACAGACTGGGCTCCAGTGCAGTGGAATCCAACTTTGCTCCCTCACAGGTCACAGGCCATCTTTCTCCAACTGCCAACATTGACATATCGCCAGATGACCAATAAGCCGCTCCTCTAGCTGATCACCTTTCCAATGCTATAGCTGACCATGATACCACTTCTCCACATTCTGACAACACTTGTCATTCACCAAGCTGCTCCCTCATCAAGCTGTGGTGAAAAACTAGGAAAGGAAAAGCAAAACTCACTGCTATTCTGGTCAAGATGGAGGCTGAAGAAGACCAGAGAACGATGTCTGAAAAGGTGAAAGAAAAGTTTCCCAAAGAAGGGGCCGAGCAAGATACGACATAAATTGGTATTCGCTTAACTAAACGGACTAAACTCCAAGAAAGCCAACCAAAATAGCTCCATCTATTGACTTCCTCTTGACCCGGGGTCCAGGCACAGAGGCAGCAGCCGAAGCAGAGAGTCCTAGACTCGTCCCTCAACACCCATCTGTGTCAGCTGCTCTGGGGGAATCCCAAGAAGTTCCCAGGTCCATCCCGCGTGTCCTGGGTCTTCCTCTGAGGAACCCCTCACCGGGGAACCGTCCAGCCAACCAAAATTAACCAAATATATGTACTTTATAACATTTCTACAAGTTTGTCTGTTTAAGTGCTATATTTCTGCTCACACACAAACACATAAACTGTTGAAAATGCATCTAAGTGTTGAGCCAAAATCCTTAATGTTAGGATTTTTTTTTTTGTTTTTAGTATTCCTATGGTTCTTATTTGCAAAATTTCACTCTGTGTTCAGATCGTACTTTGCAATTAGTATTTAGTATTGCAGAGAAAGAGCTGTACCATTTAGCAGCAGACATGTGTAAGTACTCATTTTAAATCCAACAGCTTAAAAGAGCTCCAAGCTACAGACAGAAATATCTATCCATCGTCTCCCCTACTGATCAAAAAACACTCAGAAGATTCACAAAAACCGACTGCAGGTAAGATTTTCTCCTGCTTTCCTAGTCAAACCTCCTCCATCTCATAGGGCTCCTTCTTTAGCATTTTGTTGCAAATGTTAAGCATTGATCTTTGGTTCCCTCTTCATACGTTGCATGCAAAGCAAAACGCAACATTATGCTTTACGCTTTGGTGATATAAAACTACGACTGAAATCGCGACACACATGTTTGAGAAGAAGCCAAGACAAGTGACTGATATGGATGATGACTAATAAAATCCAGCTCAGGCAAAAGTAATTTGACCTTTTCGATTGAACCAGCATGACGATGCGTCCCACAGCACATGCTCAGATCCAGACAAAACACGACTAAATATGAAAAGAGAGAAATTTACGGGCCTTGCAGAAGGAAACTCCACCGATGGTCTGGGCGCTTTGGGAATAAAACAGAGTGCAACGTTGATGGTGCTAGTTAGAGTGATGGGAATAGCTTTGTGATCTTTCATTATCACTCTTCCTTCCTTCATAATGCACTTTTCCCTCTGCCCCATCGATTGCGGGCAGAGGACGCTGTCATTAAATCAATTCTTCCGAGAAGAGAAATGCTTTGTGTATGAACAGCCCTTGCCTTCCTTACTATCAGTGACAGCACCGGCAGCAGCACTGAAATGAATAAGGATGAAACTGGAGAGAGCCGGTGTGCATGGAGCTGGAAATTTATTTTCTGCTTGCTCGAGCCATTCTATTAGGCATGCCTGTTTGTTTCCATGCCAATAGAAAGGCACACGTGTGGGCCACCAAGCACAATATTTCCTTCTGAGTCACTTTGTTGTTCCACCCATTTAAGGGCAAAAGTCATTTTCGAAACTGTTCATTGGAAAACATGGAGTACTGAGCGAGAAAACTGTATTATTTGTGAAACAATGAAATTAATATTTAACCTGGCTCAAAAATGGAGTTTTACAGCGCCACCGATTATGTGAAAGTTTATCAAAATTAACCCCCATTGCAATTAGGATGGGAACATATGAAGCACATGTTCAGGTATGGGAGCTTTCTGGTGTATATATTCATGGAAAGAATATGTTCTATCTTTAGCTTGCTTCTGCGGTTTCAGGACATCCTGTCAGAAAGTCCCCATTGGAAGACACTGTTTTCGTCAGCCATAAAAACCTATTTGACACCCGAAAAGCGGCATTGTGCAAATGACAATCTGAGCAGAATCTTTGTATTCCAATGAGGTGGAAATCCCATTTTTTTCAGAGAAAGATACTAACCCAGATTCCAGATTCTCCAACCTAGTGGAACTCTTCTGCCATCTAGTGGTGAAAATATGTAAAGCTCCAAATCTGAAACGCCAGATGCACGCAGACCCGTGCATGGACGCCTCACGTTTGAGTGGGAGGAAAATATTACATTAAGACTTTGAAGAGGCCCTCGGCACGACTGAAGTAAAGATTACAGTTTCCAACATCTTAGAAATGACCACATTTAGCTCTAGAATGTATTTTAACAACTAGGTCAAAACCCAGAGAGGCTGTGATATTTCACGTTGTAATGAAATAATTCCACATGTGTATCTGGTTTATCTGTGGAGAAAAAACACGAGTGCATTCATATGAATATTGTTATAACGTTTACCACATCAAATATTCCTTCTTATTTGTAATAACATTGTTTTTTTATTTTTTTCTCCTGAGAATCTATCAAATATCGCACATATAATAATAGTATTATTATTATTATTAATCTACATAAATTCAAAATGTTGAATGAGAAAAAAACTTTTTGTAATACAATACTTCACAGCTGGTGCCGAGCCCAACCTAATCTTGGCTACAAACTAGTAAATCCAATATCCATTCCTCCATTCATCAAATATTAATTTTTATTTGCTAAATTACACGGCACAATATTGATTAATTTTCATCATGGTGTTACTCAATTTGTTTTTATAGCATAAGTATTGTCAGCAGTCCGGCTCCACTAATCTGTCCCACTCAGAGGTCACTTGTCTGTGCAACACACAGAACGTGCAGCAGACACATGTGACCTGTAATCTGTGGCACCTTGTCTGGGATTTAGATAAAGGGAACCCAAACGTAACACTTTCCAGTTGGAACTTCATAAAAAGATAATGGCTATTAAAAGAGAAGACAAGTTATTTAAAAAGAAAAATCTATTCTACATTGTGATGTTTTTACAAAATATTATTTTTGCCCTGAATGGCTCACCATACATAATCTACCTATCTAAGTAATGTAGAAAAACACAATAGGATGAGAAAACAATCACATTTAAACTCTTTTGAAATTCTAAGAGAAATTAACAATTGATAGTTTATAAACAAATTGCTCCTTTTGGATGTATAAAAGGACAAGTGTCACAAGGGTGAATTTATGCTGCACACATAGACTTCTGCTGCACAATTAGCACAACTACTGTCTAAATATCACAGCAATGACTCAGTAAAACACTACTAAATCTCAGGCTGCATCATGTTCTCTACACTGACACATTCACCTACCCCCCACATGCCAAATGCTTGAAACTGCAAGTGAAACCAACAGATTATCCTTTCTCATTGATTAATTCACTTAATATTTATCTGACCATAAGGGAAGCACTGAAAACATCAATCGTAAATATTCAGAGGAACATTCGATACAGGTAAGAAATTCTGATAGTGAAGACACTTCAAAATGAATGAACAGTTTTGTCCATATTTGTCATTACCTCATCATACCGGGCAAATAGCAGCTTCAGTTAAGCAAACGCATACAGTTTTCCAATAGGAACTTGTTATTCACGGCTTGTGCTATATACATCTACATAAAGTCACAGGATAAAGATGAGATACAAGAGGAGGACTGAAGTAAAAAAATCGAAATACAAACTCAGAAGAAATCCAGTACAACCCAGAACATGACTCCTGCCTGGTGTGTGAACAAGTAAGCTCACCTTGCTTTGCGTAATGTAATTATTTAAAACAGTCACATTATTGTCCCATTTTGAATCTGTTTCGCTCCCAGCTCTGACGCTGCGTAAAAGTTGACTATTTCTGTCACCCCCATCTTGAACTGACCTCGGGAAAGAAACAGTAATCACCGCAAAACCTACCTTATCCCCTTTATTCCAGCCACAGGGCTTCAGCCCACACTTCCATACGGCTTGGAGTCATTGGGACGGATCAAGATACTTGTGCCACACTGCTGAACACGGAGGATAGAAGTGATGCTAATGGTTTAGAGAAAGCAATCCTATGATGCCTCTGGCAAAACTAGTTGTGCTCCCCGCTATCTGTTTTCAGTCCTGTTCCAGTTTATCAAACAAGGCCTTTGGCCATTTGAGGGTATGTATGTTGCTCTTTTCGACAGTTTCATCAGGCAGAGTCAACATAGTGATAAAGTGCACCAGTGAGGTTTAGAGTGCAATTCAGGAAGACATTTCCTGCAAATGCAGCCTGGCGTTTATGGTTGCTAAGCCAATTGCAAGAATTCACTTTTATCTGATGCAACAGCGTAAACAAATGAGGCTGGTTCTCCCATTGTTTTCTTGCTCTTTAATGAACCCACCAGGGAAAACAAAAAGAGAGAGGGAGAGAGAGAGAGAGAGAGGATATTGTGTGAATTACAATCAAATTCAAAAACAGAAAAAACTTGCGTTTTAAGACACAGAATGGGAATCTTTAATAATGTTTATTGGGTAAATTGAGCCACCTGTGGTGAGTCTGTCCGTAAACATCGCGCACGTTTCCTATACTGTGCAGGTACAGAGAGATATGACTAGCAGTGAAGCGCCTCATATCTTTATATTTTTTTTACTCTCATCTGCCTTTGACAAACACCGTCTGCTTCAAACTCAAGAGCAAATTATGAACAAAAACTACAGAACAACCAATAATAATTGGCCCTGTGAAAGATGGAAACTTAGACAGGTGTTCAATTTCAATTCAACCCACAGACGACCCGCTGAGCCTGATGCTCACAGATGAAAAAGAAAACGGCTCACTTACAGAAGGATATTCTATTATTTTTCAAAAGGTGTGTTGCTGGTCTAATGATTATGTTTTGGAGTAACAGGACAACACTTTATTTATTTACTTTTTTACTCTTTTGAAGTTTTGTTTTTGAGGGGGGAAAAAACGTAACTGCTTTAAAAATGCTTCTACCTTAAAGAGCTTTCTCTTGTGTTTTTTTTTTCACACAGCTTTGAACAACACCAAAAAGGATTTGAGATTTTTCAATATTTTATAATTGGATTATCTCTTGCACAACTTCAGCTAAGTTTTACTGCCTTTCAGTTAATCTTCCTTAGATCTTGGAGCTTTGTAGGACAGCTAAGATATAAAGGACATGCTGCTCCCCTCCATATAGATCAGCAGCGGGAACCCAGGATTAGCTTCGGCTCAGTGACCGTTTGTAATGAGTCGAGGGAATGTTGAGAGATTCGGGGCAATTTGACTGAAATATCAACACGTACTACTGTAGAAATCACATTACTAAAATAACTTTTGAAATTTGGTTGATTAAATCGGATCTGGGATCAGTTTCTGATCCGTTCCTTTCGGACTTTACAGAATATGTACAACCAAACCAGTCTTGAGACTTATAGGTCTAATTAAAGGAGATGGAGACTCAACAACCTGTTGAAATACTGACACACAAAAACACATTATTTAAAAAAAACACTTTAATATGCATACTCTTAAACTTCTCTTCAAAATAATGAAAACACCCACATGGTGTCAAGCCTTCAGTTGCCGACATGATGGCTTGAAGGTTTGTCCTCAAGGGAGGGTTGCAATCAGAAACAAGAGGAAGTCCCTAAAACGAATGATTTCTTCTTAAAGGACAGACTGGTGTTATTAAGTCATAACAACTCAGAACATTTCTAATTAATTCCCAAATGCTTTGATGAGAAAACTTTCAAAATTGATGATTTTTTTGTCTATTACCAAGAATAAACAGACAAAACAACTTTTACAAATTGATAAAACTCATACCGTCCCTCTACAATCGACTATGTTCCATACTGTAAACTGGTACTTAATGCTGTGGAAAAGTATTTTATTACAGATTTTCTTCCCCCCCAAAACATGTAAAACATTACATGTTTTAAATGATCAAACAAATTTTAAAACCAGACAAATACAAATTGAGAAAATATCAAGAGCTTTTTTTTAAAGGCCAATTTAACTAATTATCACACACTAATCCAATGCTGAACACCTGCTGAACGTCCTCTATGGGCTTCAAAGACACTGGAAACCTTTTAAAACAGAATTAAAAGACTTCATTATGAAGACACATTTGCCTTAGTTTTTTTATTTTTTGTTTTTTTTACTTCTACCGCATTTGTGCTGAAAGAATGTAATCTGATTTTACCGATTGTTAATTCTTTTTTAAGTTTTTATTTATTAAGTTTCTGTGTGCTCAGTCCAAGTCAGCATGGATACTTTGTTCCTTCAACACATTAAATTATAAAATTAAAATTGTTTGTTCAAGTTTTCTCAGGCTAGGTTTGGTTAATTACCTCTATAGAATAATTTGTGTTTTGCTGATATTTTGTTCTTTGGAGAAGAAAAGTTTAAAGAGACTCAGATTGTATTTTGTTATTAATTTGCTGTTCATAAGAAAATCTATCAATAAACTATATTTGTATAGCACATCTCAGAAGCGAGGCAGTTTTAAGTGCTTTACAATGTAAAAAAACACAAAAATAAAAAGTCATCAAAACAACATACAGTTGAGAAACCAGCAACAAGCATTACATTTTGTCGAGCGCCATCAGCAAAATCATCAATACACGTCAAATATGTTGGTCAATGTTTGAGTTATTATTGTTCAAAAGCAAGCTTTGACTTAAAGGCACGCAGTGTTTCGGTTGTTTTGCAGTTTTCTGGAAGACTGTTCCACATTAGTGGTGCAAAGAAGCTGAAAGCTCATACAACAGCAGCAGATTTTTAGTGGTGCTAAGCCATTCAGTGATTTATAAACTAAAAGAACTACTTTAAAGTCTATTTTCTGAACTAAGGGAAGCCTGTGTAAAAAAATTTTGATCTGGGGTTTGGAGCCCTAACTTCCTGGTTTTAGTCATAACAAGAAGAAGATGTTTGGATTCCTTAAGATCCTGCTGGGACATTAGTTCTTTAATCCTGAGATGTTCTTCAGGTGACATAAGGTCGACTTGGTAACTATCTTTATGTGGCTCTGAAGGTTCAGATCAGACCACACCCTGATTCCAGACCCGGTTGCTTGTTAGCTGTAATAACTGAAGGCGACTCCAGATCTTTCCTCTTTAGGTCCAAGAAGCAAATGAGAATTAAACTGTGACAAACCGGATAGACATTAACAAGATGATACACAAGGGAGCTCACGATTGAACACGCTGGTCATTAACCCACTGCACCACCTCCAGTCACCCCCATTCTCCACCAATTACCTCTTCCACCCTTTCATCTCTGATCCCACTTCCCAGGCTGTTGCTAAGTTACAACAGCTTTGAGTCTTTGAGGCAGCTGCTGTATGTCGTTTCATTCTGCAACTTCTGTTCCACTGATGTGTCAGAGAATTTGACATGTAATGTGCACACGTAGAATATGTTTCAATTTTGGAAAAAAAAAGAAAAGAAATAAAGGCTCTGAACTACAGAGCCTCTATTTTTAACAGACGCTGGTGCGACGTTCCTCTGGGATAAAAATACAAACCATGAAGTGAGATGGCGCTGACAGATTTTCAGCGTTGAAAGTGGTTTAATTTTTTTCTGTGTTTTAAAAAAAAATGGCCTTGTACAGAATCCCAAGCAAAATTAGAAGTTAACCCTTTAAACATTGCAGTGCCTCTTTCTATTTTCCAGGTTTTAACTTCTGATGACACATCTTTAAAAAATTACAACTGTCCCTTTAGTCTCTCTAAGTTTCAACAACATCCAACTTGCTGATACATACAGCTCTGATCTTTTAATAGCCAAATGTTCCTAATGCATAGCTGTGAATTCCCGTCTGCAGCAGTTATTTCACCGACTGCGCCGTTATTCCACAGAAAACTAAAGTACTGCACGAAACTGACAGGATACAGAAGAGCAGACATTTTTCATCGTGGCTTCCTGTCCACTGTGATGTGGTCTCTGGTCTCACGCTGCTGCTGACTCGTGATGCCCTCTGTTCTCCTCTAGAGGACAGCAGAGCTTCATACACATCCATGTACGACCAAGCCTGATTCCACATATGGCTGACTTTGTCTCATGGATTAATCATCTACGCTGTATTGCTATGGCTGGGTATTTGCAGCACAATTTTAGTTTTATTTCAGTGTTTAAAATCATCAACAAATGTTATTATCAAGAAAATTTGCCTGAATAAACACATAATGTTATTTCCCACACTTAAGAATTTCAGCATCATTGCATGTTTTTAAAGCGTGATCCCTGTTTAAATTCATATCACAGAACCAAAGTCAGCCTGCCTGCTCCAAAACCCCTTTTTCATTTTTTTAATGAGTCATTCCGATGTGAATTTGCAGGTGTACTTCAAATCATTGTTCTGCTGTACAACCAAAGTGCACTTGAGGGCAGAAACTATCCTGAAGGACTTGCTGCTACGGAACAGAAATTCATGTCTCTATTAATTACAGCGATCATTTGGTCCTGAAGCAGCAAAGCAGCCGATGTATTCTTTATTTTTTGATCATTTGCAGTAACGGCTTTGGGTCTCTACCTCTCTCTCTGTTTCTCTCTCTCTGTGGTGGACGCTGAACACTGACCCCGACTGACCCAGCTGAGACCCACAGCGCCTCACAAGTTCTTGGATCTTTTTACGACTATGAAGTCTACTTGAAGTAAATTTGGTCAGCTGGCTAACTCCTGAGAAGGTTCTATTTTGTCCAAGGTTTCTTTTACTGATGGCAGTGGAAATGGCTTATGTTCCTTTTCAGGCTAGAAGTGCCACTTAATCTGTTTAACTGTTTTTGCTTTGCTGTAAGCTGGGGCTCTGTGTGTCGCCTTTTCAAATGTTTCAGCCTCCCTGTCGGATTTGAAAGGCGATTTCCTGATTCTACTTGTTAGGTAGTAAAGCTGAACTCAGCTTTCATAACATATGGATTATACCATTTAATGAAGGATTAAACACAGGTGGTGATTGCTTTTTTGACATTTGGAAAGTGCGTTTTGCATTTTTTCCAATTATCTTAGTCTGACATGAAAATGTGTTTGACCTAGATGTGACAAAAAAGTAAAAAAAAATTGTTAAATGACCTAATGTCCTTATAGTGACTGAGAAGTCACTCAACAAATTATTGATTTGACTCATTCTCAAAGCAAATTTCAGTAAATTTAACAACTTTGTTTAGCTATGATGTTGTGCCACAAAATTCCATATGAATAGAAAAGAAAATATAGAAAATAATAATTTACACATGTATAGATATATTTTTTCTTAAGACATCTTTATTGCCCCGAAAGATAAGAAAACCGAAAATCTAAAATAATATATCTGTCTGAGACAGTAGGAAAAGATGGGACGAAAGTCTGCAAGAGGATCAATTTTCTCCCCTAAGGCTTGTGGGTTGTATCAAGTTTAATGCAGAGAGATTGTTAGAGTGCAGCGGTGGAACGACTGCGTTTTATCATCCCAAAGAGAGCTGGAAGGTACGGACGGCTGCATCTTAAGTATGTGAGGGAACCGAGCTAAGCACAGCCTTATATGTATCGGAAACAGAACGAGAATCAAAATAAAGCTCCTTACAGCCAATGCAGGCTTAATATCTAAAAATGTTGCACTTCAGATTCTCAGATGGTTTCCAGTGTTATCCTGCTGCTAACTTTACATCTTGCAGGCCAAAGATAATAAAAACAACAAGTCAGCAGCTTTAAAGTGGCCGTTGTTGACATTGGGAGACTTTTTAGACTTTGGGTTTTAAACGTTACAGATTTGACTCTTTGGCAGAAGGAGGAAAACGATTGTAACGTCAGAGTCGCCCTACGAACTGATGGCTGGCTTGAACCGAGTCTCCTACTGTATCCGACATCCTGCGTCACTATTTCATCCTGAAATTAATCTGCCGCGAGTCGTCCAGAACCGTATGGAGAGGCAGAGGAGCCATAAGCAAACACTGCAGCGGCTGTGCAGCGAAAAGTATTTAGTGCAAATTTAAAGACGCTAACAAAATAACCTGATAACCTTCGACTGATGACGGTTGTTGCTCGTTTTATTTGTGTTTATCTTCATTCAACAGGTCATATTTGAAAAAAAATACAGTCTGTTATTGTAACAGAATATTTAACAAGGGGTTATGAGGAAAACTGGTTGAAATTTGTAATTCCGGTTTTCTAAGCATAACTACGGAAGCCCGTTTCTGTCACACTGATAAAAAAATATTATAATAATACAAAGAGACAGTATCTTATTATAATATCATCATAATGACACAGTATCATATATGATAGTCCTTTTTTTAATCAGTGGTGTAAACAGGCTTCCATACGTAACACATGCAGAGTTTTACCAAATTCAATCAGTCGTTATAAATAATCCTGATTTCGAAACCATTCATTTCGACAGAACTCCAGTGGATCACAATCCAACACGCAGCCTGAGACTGTTTTCTGGAGTCTCATTAGATCTTCAGTCGATGCCTCCCCTCCTACCAGGTTCTGGTGTCTTGGTCTCATCTCTCTCACCTAACAATCTTCCAGGCTGTAGTAACCCGTTCCTCTCAACTGATTAGGTCCAGACTGCAGACTCTTAGACGTCACGTTCCAGACACTTTAGGAAATCTGTCTCCTGGCTCAACAAAATGTAATCAAATGTAATCTGCAGGACTCCTTCCAGCTGTAGCGCCTACTCTGTCAGCCAACCTGTCCTCCATCACAGATACTGCTAGCTCGTCAGCTGCAACATTGTCTGAGAAATGTCATTGTGATGTAAATGAATGGTGCCGTATGAATAAACTCCCTTACCTGGTGTATATATAGCACATCAATAATGGGATTTCAGAGACTCTTCGTTTTTCTTAAGGTTCGGAAAAATAAATGTTTCTTCTAATGTCCCACGCATTTTTTTCCTGACAGTTTAATGAGCATGTGAGTTAATTTAAAAAAAGTTGAAAACAAAGTAAATATAAAAATAATAATTCTAAGATTTAGAAACCAGAATAATGTTCGTTTACTCAGTAAGAGAAAAGATGTTTTGTGCCAAACAGCATCACAAATGAGGTCCCGGCACGCCTGAAAATTTGTGTCGAACAGCTTATTTATGTTGCGTGTCTGATTATTTTTACTGTGCAAAAGCAGAAAAAAGGGTTATTGTTCTCAGTATTCAATTACGCTGGAGCTGTTGGATAATAGCAACCTGCATAAATGTGACAAATAGACCATGGTCTTCTGCAGTCATACAGAACAATCACACATCATGTTATGCAAAGAAAAAAAGAAAGAAAGCCAGCAGGTTTACTCATATTAACCAAACAGGTGATAAACCAACCACCAGAAAGCTGCAGCAGCCCTCTAGAAGCAAAAAGACGTATTATTACTCTAATCCAATTGCGTGAGGATGACAGGCTGCCGGTTTCAGCCGTGAAAAGCAGCTGAGAATGCATCACCCTGTCTGGTCTGGACAGCCTTGGGAACACATTATGACTGAACAGTGAGAGGAAAATATCTACAGATTTGTGTCGTCCTCTCCTGGGACGAACCGAGTCACCTCCAAAAGTAAAACTGCTCTGGTCTGCACCGTCTGAAGACAGCAGACCAGCCCCGGCTCTGCACCACCGATCAATTCCACTCTCAGGTTGGTAAAACATTAATTGATTTTTGGTTTAAGAACTTCTTCTTCTTCTTTTTCATCTTTGCTTTTCTTCATCCACACACATGAAACTTTAAAACTAGTTTTCACTTTTTATGTTTGAGAAAGCCTATCAACGCAGGCAAACTAAAGAATTCAGTTAGATGTTAAATTCAATTGAATCAAGAATATCTGCACAAAGAGGGAGGTCAAAGGTGAGGGAGGCCGAGAGAAGCCAATTAACCTCTATGTGTCTATTCTGGACTATCAGCTGATGTTGGAGTGATTTGAGATAAGTATCAAGCACAGCTATGTCAAGGTAAAGCTTGCTGGTAACTAATGTTTGTACACTGAAGTGAGTTGGGGGATGTTGTCAAAGACATTCAGTCAAATAGCATTTGAACCTTTTACTGGCCACCACACACACACTTTTCTCCCAGGTACCTGTTATGTCTATTTTTCAGTTTGTTAAATTTTGTTTCACTTTTGATTAGACTATAAACTGTAAGAAGTGCAAGGAGCAGCTACATAAAATATGGGCAGATTTAGTTTTCTCATAAGACTTGCGAGTCGCTTTATGTGTTCTCCTGTCTTTTGTCTTTTCTCCAATAGAGTCTTTTTTCCTGACCCGAAGTGATTGGTTTACTCTCTGCAGTCTCCGGGATTTGCAAAAGCTGTTAATTTGCATCTCGCTTTTTTTAATTTGGAAAGAATTGCTCAACTTGTCTCCCCTCTCCCTTATCTCGAGTCGATTCCATCAATCAGTCCCATCTTCCTAAAAATGACTTTCTCTCAACGTTATCTCTTCAGTCAAACAGTTTGAAATCACGCAGAGAAAAGGTGCAAAGAACAAAATTTTAATCAGTTATTTAAGTGCTGGAAAGATTTATTTTTGTAGTCATAAATAAGAAAAAATATGTTAGGAAAACTTTTCACTGAATTGCAGGTGAACTCAGACCTTTGATCTGATGCTCACCAGGATGCAGTACAGTATCTGTTGCTTCTCATTACTCATAGAAACAGCATTAACTATCTTTTAATTATATTTGAACATAACTTCTTCAAACTGCGCCCATGTTAGACTTATAACCATATATTTTTAAAATGAAATGAGAAGTGAAATGTCCCTTATGTTACTTGGAATATTCTAAATGTTGAGAAGCGCATTGGAAAAAAAAATACCTCGACACAAAGCAGTTTTTCTACGTGGAAATGAACAGTCGCCCTGTGATGGACTGGAAACCAGTCCAGGGCGTTTGCCAGCATGTTAGATAGCTTTGTTAGCGACAGTCTGCCTCATTTTCTCCTTTTTCACACAATATGTTCTCTCAAAATTTAGAAATAAATCTCCTTCCAGGTCTCTCCAGGATAAATCTCCCCTCTCCAGTGAAATGTCTACACTACATTCTGCCGCCGGTCCATTTTCAGCAGTCAAACCATCAAACCTCACCTGCTTGTCCATCTTTTCCTTTCCCTCACCCTCAGTGCAGTTCTGCATCTGAGTTACTGACCGGCGCTCTAAAGCATGACCCAAACAGTAATCAACTTGACATTGTAAAGCGCTTTTCAGTCTTCGCACCGCAAAGAGATTTTTTTGGACCAAAACATTAATATGAAGTACAGGAGACAAGAGCGTATTCACTATATGAACAAAGTTGACAACTTGAGGAAATGTGCCAAAGTGTAGTGATGTCTTACTTATGACTTAGAATAATTATTTTTAATAATATATGTATTTAGAAATATTACTTATTGTAGCTCAAAACAGATTGAATAAATAATACTTAGAACCCGTTAGTGTGACGGATTAAAGAAATTCTGCAAGGTAGAGTTGTTCAAAATTCCTCCATATTGATGTAAAGCACACATCAAATACTTAGTGGCAATTGGTGCTGCCAATGAGGGTGATTATTTTTCAGAAATAGACATAAAGGTATTTTTTCTGTCCCCTAATAAATAATTTTCTTGTCTAACGTAACAGTTAGTTTGATTATGTGAGTCATATAATTGTCATAAAAATCTTTTTTAGGTTCTAAACATTACAAAATGTATCAGTTTATTGCATCTTATTTGCATTGTCAAACATTGCTTCCATATTTTTTTTATTAATAAGTTAATAAAATAAAAAGAAAATTTACTTCATATCTGGACTTTCTCCCAAAGAAAAAAAACACCCTTGTCCTCCCAGACAGAGGTCCAACAAAGAGAAAGAGAACGACATCTTGGCTTATGTGTTCTTTTATCGATTCACTTTGGACATAATTGCATAAAAGCAAGCAAAGCTGTTGGAGTCGTAGCATTTTCTATTCCGAGTAGAAATCACTCCAGATTTAAACGAGGTTCTTTAAAGCCCCAGTGCCAGTTGCTGCTGATGGTAACTCTGCGTTGACGACGACGCCAGACAAAGTGGAATGTGGTTGAGCTAAATTTCATGAAAGCACAAAAACACTTTACAAACACTTAACTCGAGTGCACTAACACACACACACACACACACACACACCCACACAAGAGCCTGGGAGGACATGTACTCAGGACACAACCATAGCAGTGCTGATGACATGCAGAACACAGTCCTTGTCATCTGCTCTGCATCCCTGCTGCTTCCACAAGAGACGCCCACTTGCTCACTTGTCAGCGTCGACCTTGACAAATCTTCCACTCGCTGATGAAAAACCAATAAGCCGGAGTGTGCTTGGGTGGAAATTAGCGTCCTTTAATACCGAGGGTAGTAAGCTGAAGAAACCTGCTCCTCACGTAATTTTCCCAGAGTACCTGCTTTTCATGTATGATTAGAAAGGAGGGTCATACAGCACAAGCTGGGCGATAAATTGCTCTGATGAAGTCGCAGTGGCAGCTCTGCCGATTGTTCAAAGAGCAGTTTGAATGTGGAAGGAATTTCATTTTGCATTTACGTCTCCCTTGCTGTAGTTTCTCCTCGCTGTGGAGTTGCGGTAAATAGGAACGGATTATTGTGCCAGGAGTTAAATTCCCCCCATCCCCTACATCCAGTGTGGTCCAGAGCAGAGCTTCATTAGGCCTCTAGAGCACTTTACCTACAAATGTGGAGACAATTAAGGCTGCCATTAGTGGCTTTCCATTCAGTTCATGTTGGGGGCAAACATGTTGAAAAGAAAAGATGAAGATACTTCAAGCATCACAGAGGAGAGGGGACTGTTTGTTTAGATGTTGTCAAAAAAAAGCTTTATTTTTCCACTCTCTCATTCGTTTTGTTAATAAAAGTATTTATGCAGAGTTGAGAAGAAAAGTATTTAACCCTTTCAATTTACTTCTCAACTTTAGCTAACTTCTTTTGCCACCTTGATGTGTTTAAGGTCATCAAGTAAATTTTAGTGCTAACCAAAGATAAACGGCAGCTTTGAAATTATTTCTTTGATTGAGGACAAAAAATCTAACCAATTCTTTTTAGTCTTCTGATTTGTTGAATGATAAAAAAAATAAATTGTATGACTACAAACAGGCTGAAATGAAAAAAGCAACACATAACCTCCTGTTCTAAGGCTATTTCTAAACCGATAAGAATGAAAATCACAGATATGCATCAGTCGGTCTTGTAACCCTGAGCTGTTTGTAAGGCATTAGGACTCCAGGCAACTACAGTGAGAGATTTTATTGAAAAATAAAAAAAGAAAGAATTGGCTTCATTCGCCAGGTTTGTGTACATAAAACAAGAAATCTTACTTTGGTTCCGCTTCGCTCGTAATCAGGACATTTTGAATATAAATGCATGAAAAGGGAAATACAAATAAAAACGTGCAAAAGAGGAAGACAAGGTTGAAGTAATGAAAGTGTCGATCGATAGATCTGGGCACTCCGACTCTCAAGTGTTCATTAGAGAGACAGCCTGGGGGAAGAAACTGCCTATGAGATATCTGCCGGTTTGCTTTGTTTTTGTTTTATTACAAATAGCGTTTTGCATAGCCAGCTTGAAGGTGAAAGATTGGGCAGTTTCCGTCCAGAACATGGGCGTAAAGGACAGAGGTTTGATGTAACAAACTAGGACTCGTCCTGTCTGTCTGTAGACTGGCCATTGTCCTGGATCATTCCTCCTTAGGTGAAGTAATTTACATACAAAGAGAAGGGAGAGAACATTCGCCTCGGAGGAGTCGGGGAAGCTGGTTCTTGTGCAGAAGGAAACGTTCCGTAACACACCACAGATTCCTCAAGGTTCTGACCTTTACTGTGAGAAGCGGAATCTCGAAAAATCATGTAGATAATTACGCCGTCTGATTTTTTTAAATACATTTAACATTTATCAAAAAAATCTTTGTTTAGAACTGATTGACTTCGTTCATTCCTCCATAAAGGTACTCTACAGGTCTCTCCTTTTTGACAACTGTTGCTTGGCAACACAGAGTTTCAGCTCCATCCAAACATTTTCTGTTTGGTTGAGGTCTGGAGACTGACTAGGCCACTCAAGAGCCTTGAAATTAACTCTTACGGAGACACTCCTCAGCTGGCCTGGCTGTGTGTTTGGGCTCATCGTCATGCTGGAAGCCGCAGTCCTGACCCGTCTCCAACGCTCCTACAGAGGAAAGCAGGTCGCTGTCCAAAATCTTGTGATGCGTTTCCCCATCCGTCCTTCTCCTCCGTACGGCGCCGTCATCCCGTCTCCTTTGCAGAAATCACCCTCAGAGCCGGATGCCTCTAATGTCATGCTTCACGTTATGTTTTCCTTATTTTGTCATCTTTCACTGCAGCAAATGAGAAGGCTGTTGTTTCCTCCTGGGGCAGACTTACCAGCCAGGGCCTTTTCTGTGTGGGGATCTGGGTGATCTCCTTGTGCACGAGTCAGTTCTCCGTAGGTCTTCCAGCTTCAACCCTCAAAAGCCCAGAACATGATTGTTAGGATAATTGGCCACTTCAAATAACCCTCACATGTGAGTGTGTGGGTGGGTGGATGGATCATTAAATTTTTTATTGTGATGACCCAATCCCTCTTAAACTCTACTTTTTTTTGCTCGTTTATCGTTTCTTCTCTCTGTTTGCTGATACTGAGTGGGTGTGGCTGCCCCTGTGTCCCAGTGTGATGGCTAGAGCAGCAAATTATTTCTTAGATTTGAGGGAATCGCTGAATCCCTCAGTTTTTGTAAATCTTTTTATTTCCTTCATGCAACACTTCACTCATCGTCACCGTCTCACCCGTGCCTGCTTTCATCAGATTCACCGGCAACAAATCTCATTACCTTATGTTTTCAAATAAAAACAAAAAACAAATTTGGTCTCCTGACTTCTTCCATGGTAAAATAACACCGAGTTGCTAAAAGAGGTTAATAGGTCGCGCTTAAAAATTTGGGATTTGTTGAATTCTGTGTTTTCCTTCTATCTCTTTTAGCTAGTTGCTAAGCTAAAGCTAAAGGAAACGACATGTTAGGAAATGCAAATGAAAGCTATGGTTAAAGGATATGACATGCCTCTTTAGGGTGCGGCTTAGACAGACGCTAACAAAGAAAGTTACCAGCTGTTACTTGATGCCATTTTGTCCTGCTAGCTCCTAAAGGTAGCATGAGAAATGGACCAGCTGTGTTTTGGTATTAATTGATGGAATTCATGAATTCAACTAACTGTCTCTTCTTCAACCTCATTACATCAAGAACTCAGCCTGGAAGAATGGATCATTTCTCCACAGATTCTATTCTGTTGCGCTTCTTCCATGGATGCTGTTTCGACATTTCCAGGCAGCTACAGGCTGCAGATCTTTCTAGTCTGATTGCAGGTCGTTTTCATCCTGCATTCACAAAAGAATCTGCAGGCATGTTTGGAAAAACAGACAACATCTCCGTAATAGGGTGACAAGCAAACAAGATGTGTGCTCTGAACTGAACTTAGATGTTCCAAGGCTTTGCTTACAAGACATAAGTCGGAGTATAAATGTTTCTCAGCGTGATTATAAAAGGCTTTCATCAATCGGTAATCGCTCCGTCTCCGCCGGTAAAAGAGCAACGTCAATTAGAAGAGTCGCAGTCTTTTGCCTCACTGTTTTACATTTTACAAGCTTTCAGGAGAACTAGGGGATCACTTGTGGTTCAGCTGTTTATGTGACACATAGCGGCTATTCTCCTCATATCAAGCCTAAGTCCAGCAACTGAAACATTACCTGGAAGCACAGAAAGACATTTCAGTTGCCTGCCTGATCACTGCTCTGACCAACACCGTCCTGCAGTCTTTCCTCTTAGACATTCTCTTTATTGCCTAGCATGTCTGTCTCAACCTTCTTTCTTTTACGTCAAGTGCTCTGCTTAAAGGTTTTTACCAGTGGTGGGAAGTAACAAAGTACAAGTACTTCGTTACTGTACTTAAGTACAATTTTCGTGTATCTGTACTTTACTTAAGTAGATTTAATAATGGGTACTTT
>CAEGAF010056792.1:0-40453 GCA_903067075.1 Micropoecilia bifurca | reverse complement strand
TTGTCTAAATTAAGGTGAATTCATGGTTCCTTTTTCTACATAATGTAACAGTAGTGTTTATAATAAAAAATAAATAATTATGTGATCGGTATCGGGGATCGGAATCGGCGATCGGGCTTCAGGGGTGATCGGTATCGGCATGAAAAAACTTGATCGACACATCCCTAGAAATAATATTCCTACCTTTAGAGATCCCATGGAGTACTGCTCAGTCGATGACTTAGCATGATGATAAAATAGCCGATAAGTTTTGATATGTGAGGTGGCGACACATTCTAAACTTCCCAACAATGTTGTCATGATCTATCGCACAAATTCTACATAATGTAGGAATTGCAAAAAATATAAAAAATAATGTGTGTCAGTACTTTTGCAGGGTTCCTCTTTTTGGACCTCATTTCAATGAAGACTCCAAGAAAACCATAAATGGCAATAAATGACGTATTCACTTTAACCTTTTCAATAATCAGGCAGCTGAGTCAGGGCACACTTGCTCCATAAATACTGATGTTAAATGAAACCAGGTCGCAACATCAGTGACAAAGGAATCCAAACATACCAGGGAAAAGTGGTGCTTTTAAGGACAACAGAGAGACTGGAGTATAGACTGAGTCTTTATTCTTAATAAATTAATGTTTAAGGTGGTCACAGCATATCATAAGGGCCTCTGCCCCTCCTTAACACTAACAGGAGGTACGATTGGCCTGTATCATAACCTGTTATAACATCATGTCCACCAGCTGTTGAAACCTAGAGACTTCTTTTTAGCGGATGGTTGATAATGTTATATATACACATTTCTGATGAGGCGTAAACCCAGGTCAAGTGCACCTATCCGTTCTCCCCCCAGCTGCTGCACAGGAAAGATAGCCTACAAACCCAGATAATCTTAATTCACCAGGCTGGTGTCACCATATCACAAAAAAAAGTATAAGACTTGAACAAAGTGAAGGGATTTCCTTGAGGTTTTGGCAGAGTGCGCTTATTAGGTGAACTTCTTGATCTCATCATACAGCACCAGCACAAAAGCACCACCCATGCCTCTGATCACGTTGGACCAGGCTCCCTTGAAGAAGGCCCGACCTCCCTCATCTTTGAGGATCTTCTTCCAGCAGTCCATTGTGCCCTTGTACATAATATCAGCTGTGGGAATTCAAACATCGCCATTAAGATCCACATGTTGGTGTGTTGATTCTCCAGTTGTTGTTTTGCGTACAGATCGTTTACAAGAAAAAGAGAAACTTGCCTCCTTTACGTCCCGACTGCATCATCATGCGACGTCTGACGGTGTCAAAAGGATAGGAGACGAGACCCGCTACAGCCGTGACAGTCTGGGCGATCATCCAGCTGACAATGATGTGTGTGTTCTTGGGATCTGGCAGCATGCCTGCATGGGGGAAGTCAAAGCAAATAAATGTATACACACATCTGCTAAAGCACGTCTTTGAAAAAGTTTCCTATTGCTTTCAAGCATTTGTAGTCTACAAGGAAAGTTTGTGCCCCTTGCTTGATGATGAATGAGACTAATGAACTCAATTTTGATGATTTCATGCGTTTTGATTGGTTGGGGCCGCAGAAAGAGGATAATTCTTCATGCAAGAATCTCCACTGCACCACAATTTAGGTCGACCAGGTTTGTTCGTGCACCTTTTGCTGTGTCAAAGCATCCGAAGTAAGCTGCTCTGTAGATGATGATGCCCTGCACCGACACGTTGAACCCGAGGTAAAGACCCTTGAGGCCATCGGTTTTGTAGATCTTGGCGATGCAGTTTCCGAGTCCGGTGAACTCCCTCTCTGCTGGGCCCTTGCCGATGTCGGCGGCCAGCCTCGTCCTGGCGAAATCGAGTGGGTAGACGAAGCAGAGCGAAGTGGCCCCGGCGGCGCCGCCCGACGCCAGGTTCCCGGCAAAGTAGCGCCAGAACTGTGTCTTCTGATCCACGCCACCGAGGAAGATCTTCTTGTACTTGTCTTTGAAGGCGAAGTTCAGGGCTTGGGTGGGGAAGTAACGGATCACGTTGGCCAGGTTGCCTCTCCAGAAGGACACGAAGCCCTGCTCCTTCGGGATTCTGACAACACAGTCAATAATGCCTTTGTACTGCATATCGGCGGTGATCTGTTTGCTGGCATGCTGCACCTACAAGGGAGAAAACCAAGATGTCGCCTTTTACACCTGGCTTGTTTTCAGGAGAAGTGGGAAGGAAATCAATTTGTAATTTTGACCTTTTCATCGAACAACCTTGTTGAACACCCCGCTGCTTGCCAGACATTATCTAGTGATCTGGTTTAGTTTGTCCAGTAGTCTTAAGGCACATCCTAGACACTCGAGACTTCACTGCGTATTGGATTACATCTTTTAGGTTAAATTTAGCAATTCTCTTCCACTGAACATTACTGCTGCAATGTGCTTTAAGCGAGTATAAATGAAATTGGAAAACATTGACAGGATATTATGAGCACGTGCTTAACCGTTTTATTCTGATCCCACATCATTTTACCTCCCCGTCATCCTCCAAACCTGTGCGTAAAACGATCTCCAAATTGACCCTCACGTGCCCGTTGCCATTACGCACACGAATATTCGAACCTTCCTTGTTCTTAGTTCAACGTCTCCTCTTTTAAAGCAATTTCCTCTTAAATTGTTTATTTATTTATTTGCTTTTCAGCGATCCACAAATTACGCACACTTTACGCACAAAACCTGCCTGAAACCAACAGCTGGCTCAGCCCGTTTACCTGCAGCAGCAGCTTGACTCTCTCAATGGGAGCGACAGCTGTTTTGGAGATGGCAGCGGCGATGCCACCGGCCAAAAAGTCCTTCATGAAACTAATCACCGCGTCCGACATGGCTGTTTGATTTCCAGAGCGGTCTCCCTCTCTACTCGGCTGTTCCAAACTCGGCCCAAGATCCTCAAGGAAACCTTACGCCCGTCCAAGTGGACGAGGCACCCCCTCAGCAGTTCTTTATATATGAAGGCCTTTTATCGCGAGACGTTTGAGTGACAGATGTGCAGCCTGTCGAACGGACGAACGAGGCTGAAAAAATATCCGAGGTTGAAGTTCAGGTCGTGCGCCATATTTTTGGAGCCAGGGGGGTCGCCCAGAGCTGGGGACATTTAAAGGGCATATTATGTGTTGGCAGATAAACGTTAAAATACAATTTGCTATTAATAATGAAAATTCCTCCTTAGGCATTCTTCGCAATAACGGTGGGGGAAACCAGGTCATCTCCACTTTTCAGCTGCAGCAAACCAAGGAAGGTGTTAAAGTGCATCTTAAGGAGCAGACCTAATTTATTACTTGTTTAAATGTTTAATGTGTTTCACACATTTACTGCATGTGCTCTTTGCAATTCTAATTTGTTCACAACATTGTGCAAATCAAATCACAAATCCAGTTATAACAAACATAAGAAACGTGCTTTGGGTGAAGCTGAAGATCATCTGTGAAAGCCGAGGCTCACCTTACAGAAATCGTTCAACCTGCGGGACATTGTTTGAAACAGAGTATAAAATGTCCATCCATCCATCCATCCATCCATCCATCCATCCATCCATCCATCCATCCATCCATCCATCCATTCTCTTCACACCTTTGTCCCTTAGTGGGGTCGGGAGGGGTGCTGGTGGAAATAAAATGTATAGATTTAATGAATTTACACAATTGGTAAATTCAGAATTAATACGTTTTCAAAAGATTGTGCCATGAAACAGCAGAGAATTAATTGGAACCAATTGATTCATGTCAAAAAGTATTTGTAATTTGTTGGACTAATTATTGTGGAGCTAATTTAAAATCCGATCAGAGAATGCACCAAAGAAATTGAGGAAAGTCTGTAACTACACATAGATGGATGTTTTTAGGCTTTATTTCTGTTAATTTTTGTGACTTTCTGCTTTCTGATTAGGGTATTACACCAGAGAACATCTGACCAATATAACTGTTAAATCACAAATCAGCCACATACAGAAAGTCCTCGCAATGGCATTTTAACTTATAATATAAAATAAAATGAAGTTATCATTGGATCCAACCTTGAAAATATGTATTGAGCTATTAAACAAATAGAACAAAAATGTTTCTTGTTGCACTATCCATGCAAGAACCACTAGATGGCGTCAATTGACTATGTGTTTTCCTTCAAAATAAATTAAAAAAGGACTTGAGAAATTGAGGTTACATCCTTCAGGTTATTACTGAAGATGGTACACTTTTTGCATTTGTTATGATTTTGACCATAAAACTGAACAATATTGGCGATAAGTTCACTGCACTCCAATTGCATCCATCATCCGCAGATCTCAATCCAACACCTTTAGTGGAATAGGAAAATTACATTGCAGATATAGAGTTGGCAAATCTGCAACTTTGTGATGCTGTCATGTCAATGTAGAGCAAAATCTCTGTTTCTCAGATTTTGTTGAATTCATGTTGGAAAGGATTATACTCTGAACTGAAACAGATGGGGCGTGCCTATGGATATTGTATTGAGTTCAGATTTATTTTATTTCAATGTCATTTATTAACTACACATTTCTTTCAGTTGAATTATAATACAGTGAAACAGTGCTCATGAGATTTTACAATTTATTATTCACAATTCAGCACACACACAAAAAATTTGGATTTAGTGTTCTTTCATTCTGAAACATAAAACCATCCATACATTTTTTAGCATTAAATTTAACATAGAGGTCCGTTTTCCTTGTCTAGCTTTGTCAACAGTAGTTTAGTTTTATCTCAAAGGGTTTACAGCTGCTTGTGTACTTACTCTAGATTCATCTGGTTCTATACTAAATGTTTAATTGACTCGGTAGGGGGCGATATTGAGCTGAGCAATAATCAAAATCTTCATTGGTCTCCCCAGAGAGTAAATGTGGTACCCAATAAAACAGGTGCTTTTCCTCATTACTTACCATACAATAATAACAATTAAAGCAGTACTTTACTTGTTCCCCACAGGGTGACATTTTTAAGTAGCTCCCAGCAAAGAGGTCAGAGGTCAGGCTGAGCTTCAGCGTTGCGGCCCCTCAGAGCTGGTTAGGAGTTCAACACCTGCAGCTTTTGGTCAAGCAAAAGTCATACGCTGTGTAGTTTAATATATGGAGCTTTATTATTTTTGCTTTGTCAGGAGAGTTAAAAATGTGTTTGTTGGCCATTGTGAGTTACCTGAATCTTAAAAGGTTAAAGAGTGTTAAGCATGAATGATTTGTTTTTAAATTCAAGTTTGCATAAAGTTTTGTCACAAACTTTGTCACAAAAAAATCAATTGAGTTGATTTTGATAAATAAACATGGAATCATAAAAGCTTGCATCAATAATTAATTCATTCTGTTTCTTAGTGGTATTTTGCTTTTTTTCTTTAGCATTCTCGTGTCAAAGTAAGGTAAAGCAACTAACTGTAACAACCAAATCTGGAAATATCAGAGGTGCATTTAATTATTTTATTTATCTATTTCTTTTTTTAATTAAAATGTTGATGTTTTATGCCATCAGCCTCCAGATATAATCTAAATCTGATCTAGATTTCTTAAAGTCGTTGCCCGGTAACCCCAGATCTTTGGGATCGAAGGAGGGGTCATGGTGTGGGTTGGGTGAGCCTGGATTTGCATTTTGAGTATGAAGACCTGCAGGTGTCAGACAGTTAGCCCCCACTAACACAATTGTTACGCATCACTCACACACACAAATACAGTCACTGATTTTATCAGTTCAGAAAATCAACTGTGACAAGCTTTTTATTCTCCTCAGAGCTCAAAAAAATCCTACTTTATAAATGTCTGACTGGGTTAAAACCACTAGAAATTAAGGACAAAACACATACACAGGACTGTAGGTTCTTTTGAATTTGTTGCGTTACTCTTTTGGTATATGATAAAATTATATTTTATGTTTATTAGCCAGAAACCCCTTATTTTAGAAGTGGTATAGAAACCCTAAAACTAGTGAAAATAAACTTTGTAAATCCAAATGTTTCATTTACCCATTGAGAGTTTAAATGTGCCGCTCTAAACTTATATTTCTAAAATGATTGAAAAACATAAATGCTGTTGCATTGAACTGAATTTTACAGCTTGAATGTGAATTGCTTCCACTTCTGTCATGCAGTAACTACAAACGTCTAGTGCTAACTATACATTTTGTTGCTAACAAACGAAAGCACGGAAGCGAAGCATTTTTACAGAAAACTGTAAAAATGCTGGAATGCTGAATTCCTTTCAATTTAAGCTAAACGTGCATTTGTTCAAAGTTGCCTTAGATTTTTCTCTGGTTATATTGTGATCTTTCTATTCATAATTTAAATTAATGCTACTTTAATTGGATTTAAAGAACCGAATATTTGGGATTCTGCAGATGAGCTGGAAGAAGTGGCTGGGCAGAGGGAAGTCTGGGCCTCCCTTCTGAAGCTGCTGCCTCCACGACCCGACCATGGATGGATGGATGGATGGATGGATGGATGGATGGATGGATGGATGGATGGATGGATGGATGGATGGATGGATGGAACTGAAAATTTCAGAACTATTTCTATGATTCAGATTAATGTTGTTAGCACTGGATAAGAGAAGCATTGGACTTAGAAATCCTGCCTGACCAGTAATAATTTTACATACACTGGTAAGTCCTATGTGGAAAGTTAACTTCTAAAATACTTAGATTAGCCAGAAATTATATTAAACTTATAAAAGGATCTAAGATAAACTGATGTAGCAATTTCAACTAAATTTAATTTGCGACTTCAGTTAAGTACACAGTACTGTTTATTACTTTGAACAGCCTTCAAAGCAATGAATTAACTGAACATTAGCATGGGGAGGACAAGGTCCTCTCTTTCTCTTGTTCTGAGAACTTTATTTATTCATGTTTTTTTTTCTTGTAATACCACTTTTTGTTTTATCCATCCTGGTCTGAGTGTATAAATCAATCAATCAATCAAATTTTATTTGTATAGCACATTTCAGCATCAAGGCATTTCAAAGTGCTTTACATAATTAAAATTAAAAAAGCAAGTGACAGTGATTAAACAGAAAGACAGAGATTTTTTAAATTTTTATAAGAAAAAGAAAGATTTTATAAAAGATAAAAACATTAAAACCTGCATCCTTTGTAGGACTTCAGTTAAATGTCTCACACCTCAGAGTTTTAGTTAAAACGCCATTTAACAAGGATTCTCACACCTCAGAGTTTTAGTTAAAACACCATTTAACAAGGATTCTCACACCTCAGAGTTTTAGTTAAAACGCCATTTAACAAGGATTCTCACACCTCAGATTTTTAGTTAAGAGGAAGTTTTAGTTATGAGGAAAAGTGATTGAGAAAGAAAATCAGTGACCTGCCCCGTTCGTTCTCTAAGTGTAGGTATGAATGGTATAGCTCAAGCAAAATAAAAAAAGAGAACAATACACCAGTGTTGTGGATTTCATTTGATATGATAATGTCACATTTGATATGATAATGTCACCTTTTGTGATTTTTTAATTATACTATGCAATATGCATTATTAAATTTTGGGGGGTTTATACATTACTCCTCTAGATCCACTTTGAAGTCGGACGCTTATTAACAAACCTTTTGTGAAACAAAGACTCATTTCCTGTGAGCAAATGGCATCACAATGAGATTGATTGATAATTTAAGCCTTGTTGCAGTTCAAGTGGCACTACTGATGTTTCCTTTAATTGGAAGAACAATTCCTGTACCTACAAGCTGTAAAGCATGTCGCCCAGAAACATCTCTGCAGAAAAATATTTGGTTTTACTCACACAAACATTTTATCAAATACCTGGATTTTTCCATATGGATTTCACTCTAAATTATCATTTGCCTTTGAAACTCTTGAGCAGTAGCTTTGCTCTGGAATTACTTTCTTCATCATTGGTGCCAATTAAGCTATTCAGAAGTCCTAATAAAGATTTGACCTTCACATCCTGTAAAGTGAAGCGTTCCTCCCGTCATATAAAGGAACAAGCTGTCGCTCCTTTATGAAAGCATCCTGCGCAGTCCAGCACAATCAGGTCAGCCGGGAGACGAGCTCCGGTTCCAAGGGATTAAATGTGAGATTAGACTTGAAACAGCTCCAGGTAGCATCAGTCAGACTGTCACACCTGGGCATGAAATAACGAAACAAAAAGTGTCCTGGCATGTGATTTATCTTTAACCAGAACCTTAGGATTTATTTTAGTGAAGGGAGAGAAAGGGAGGCGTGGTCAAAAGGCATGAAATGTTACATTTTAGCTGCTCTGTTACATATTTGCTGTTATTGTTTCCTACACTACACATTTATCTGAAAGTTAAATGTTCAGATAACATTTAACTTTTCATTTGTGACAGAAAAACTGATGAAAATTGTGAGGTAATGCCATCATTCACTGTAAAAACACAACTTGTCACCAAGCAATATTGGCCTAGACATTAAAAATTAAAAGCTTCTCTTTGTGATAAAATGTTAAGTGGTCTACTTTACAATGTATATATTAAAAAAATGTAATTTATGGAACCCTTGTCTGTCTATAATGATCTAATCTACATCAGATGAATATTTTTTAGCTCTCGTTGTGTCTTGATGGAATATTTCAGGCATGTGTTCATTTACATCAGGACCTGCTGATTAAAAACAATCGATTTAAATTATAATAAAGTATGCAGATGCAAAAATATCACAGAAAGTCCAATGACATGTTGATGTCATCCTAAATAAATAAAAACTAAAACGAACACAAATGAGAGCAGCAGTCTGGGTCATCAGCTGCACACTGAGCTCATCCTTCCTGGTTTTTATGGCTCATATCCTTCCTAATGTGTCCAGACTACAACATCAGCATCATCCTAATCACTCCACTTCTCACTGCTTACTTTAAAGCAGAAAGCATCCAGCTGCCATAATAATAACTTCTTCCTGTTGCACTTCACCTTAAGCAAGTTTTCAGCTACATCCGTTTCAGTGTCATAAACCTCAGTCGGAGCATTATGAATTTAGCTGGTGCCAGAGTCTCAATTTTTGATGAATATCCATTGATATTGATATACTGAGAGAGACTCAGTGCTATAGATAAGGTATTTAATTTGCAAAGATGGAGAACATGTTTTTAAAACATTAAAACCATATTTTGAGCCTGCAGAACGAAGCTTCTTTCTGCTGGGTGTAGAAATAAAAATAACCACTCTCATAATAATTTCTGCATGAAATTATTTCTCTGAGCTCTGAATTAAATTTTAAGCCTGAGGCTTTAGAACCATTTTTAATGGGAACCCCTCTGGGTCGTTCCACCATTGTCCTCCTTTCTACCATCTCCTTTCTGTGCTCAAGTTGTTTCTCCCTTCAAGATAAAAACAAAGACTTTGGTTGAAAACAGACATCAATTTTAACCGCCTGAACTGTGAACTCGGTACATTTTGGGTACAAAAACCCAAAATGTACCGGCGGCTTTTAGTCCTGTGTGACCTCAGAGCTGAAGGATGAAGTAAAATGTAAAACTGTAACTTCAAAGCATGTCTGTGTGAAGCAGTTTCAGCGTTTCCTTTGAAGACGGGCAATGACTGATAAAAGACGAAAGAGAGACTAAAGAATTTAATACTGAAGGCAGAAACCCAAATGATCTTTCAGTCTTGTACCGGCAAGAAAACTGTGCTGAAATCAGTCAGACAGCTTGTTCCGTCTGGGCGTGAATACATTTAAATCAAATTAAATCCTAAATTTTTTACCTGATGCTAAGCACATAGGAGGGAATGTGTTAGCTACCATAATTTTATAGGATTAGCTGGTTTTTGTAGCACATGGTTGGTCCATATGTTGCTAAATCTGATTATTTGGAGGATTTATTGAGGTTAATTAAAAGAAGAAGCACAGTTTGAGTTTCTGTCATGTATTTTATCCACTGGAGATATTTTCAGTCTTGAAAAATTTTGTTTTGATGGTATTAAAATAATTCTGCTAAGTTTTAAAGTTTTGTCAGTTTGCAAAGCCTGTTTTATTGAGGTTTTTTTTGTAAAGAAGGCTGAGGGGGAACCTGAACCACGGGGAGCAATCAGCGCGTGTCTACTTGAGACTTTGGCAGCTCTGGTTAGTATGGAGATTGGGAGCTGGAGGTTAAATGAGGAGACAGCCTTTCCTTTTGGGTAGAAAAAAACAGGGATCTGCCTTGGCTTCTGACTATCTGAAATATTAACAAGGCTGGGGACTGTGCAGCACCTGCACACCCCTGGCCTCTGCATAACATTGAGACACAAAGGCTGCATGAAAACGAGGCTGTAAAGAGAAGAAACAAAAAAAACTGAGTGGGGAAGAGAGTGAGTGATAGAAATCACAATAAACATTTATTTGTGCAGGAAAAAATATAGAGACTGAACTGAACAGGTAACTAACATTTCATGTTGAATAGATTTCTTGCGCTAAGTGTAGTGCTGAGCAGAAAATCAATCAGTAATTTAAAGCTGATTATAATTTAATGCAACGGCTGCATGAGTCACACTGAGCTCATCTTTTTGTTGCAGTTTGATGGAACTATCTTGTAACCAGAGCTGCCACCAGGAAAAAGCAAAAGTTCAGGCGTGTCAAAGTTTCCAGGAGCACAAACAGCTTTTAAATCCACACAGGTCACATTTCTGCATGAATCAAATGAATAGAAACTAAGGAAAAAATTCAGAATATTAGAATTATATCAAAGGAAGATGAAAAAAGTCTTACACTAATCAGACCCAGGCCGACTGCTGTCTCGTTTTAACTTGGCCTGATTCATTGTTTTTATTTCAAGGATTGTGACAAAAAGTTGTGAAGGTTCTTTAAAAGGGATCTTAATTCTACAAAATTAGGAAGATTAAATGTTATTCCCTTCATCAATGTTTTCCAACCAAAACAATGCTGAAGTTTTAATATTTTAATGAGTTATTTTTTTTAGCATTTGATTCTGTTCCCAAGTAATTTGCAATCAACTGGCTCACATGACCTTGAGATGGCCTTATTCTCATTGGATGCATGAGGACAAAATATTCTGATTACTCTCGTAAAATTAGCATTTTTACCAAACTAAACGTCAGTAGTATTGTGAACTCCAGAGGAGAAATGTAGTAGCAACATATGGAGTCATAACTGTGTCGACAAGTTTGAACCAAAAATTTAAATTGCAGTTTTATTATTCTCTGGAGTGAATAAATCACAAATGATAGATGAAGAAAGAAGCAGCTTTCCGCATATTTCAAAATTTGTCTTGTTTTCTTTGATATTTGATTTTCGCCTTTGACCAGCTAAGGTGAAATAAAGCAACTAAGTGGTCAGATATCTCAGTAAAGAAAGCAGGCAGGAGCTCAGGATGCTCTGGAGAGGAAAGGTCTTCTCATGTATACAAGGAGACAGGGCCAAACGAGGCCAGTTGATTGTTATTCTCACATGTGGCATCGTGCAGAGACAAGACAAGGCCAGTGCCAAAAAAATCTATACACCGGCGAAGAGAAAGAGTGAAGATGTGTGTGTGTGAAAGAGGGAGAGAAAAGTACACAAGGAGACATGGGTTGAAATTCTGCAAAGATTCATTCTCTGGTCCTCCCAATCACAAAACACACACACACACACACACACACACACACACACACACACACACACACACACACGCAAACATCTTCACACACTCACAGATATTGTCACAAAGCCATTCCATTCTTTTCAAAGATGATTTAAAAAGAGATTAAAACAGAGAGGATGATTTCTCTGCAGTCTCCCGTTGCCATGGTGACACGAAATTTTGTAAATTCCTCCCCTCCCCCAGTGCCCCCGTCCCCTCCATCTCATGGTCACATCATCAAATCAACATGTAGGTTCAGTCCCGAGCGCAAGGACAAGCTAACTCCATGCCTTTCACTTTCCCTGCAGGTTACAGTGACACGATGCGTTGAGTCGCAATGTTGCAGTTTTTCAGTTTACTCAATTGTTAAACCATGAAGTGAAGACAAAAACTGGAGTTTTGAATTGAAAAATGGAAGAAATTTTTGTTGGTTTGCTTCACATGAAACAACGAGGACACGCCTGTTATCTCACCTTTCATCTGTTTTCCTTTTGCTACTGTTGTTACGTTTGGGCGAAGATAAGTTGGATGCAGAAAAAGGCGAGATCTTATCTCATCTGCTGCAGTCGCTGTCCAAAAACATTAAGCGCTAAGAATGGAAATGAAATGATCATGTTTAAATTCATTATGTGAGACGGAACATCAGCGCCGAGAAGGCAGAAATGAAAGAGTCGAGCAACGAACGATGATAAAGCAGGAGGACAAAAACTGAGGCAGTGGTGGGAAAAGATGATCAGAGGTGATGTGGAACAGCTGTGGGTGGCACAAGGAAAGCAAATAAACTGAACGAGAGGCAAATTAACACAAAGGGAGCGAAACTAAGACTCACAAAATTATAAAACAGGATAAAGATTAACAGATCTGAGAGAAATGATGCACAAAAATACATGAATAAACCAACAAGCCAAACATAAAGGGACACAGCATAACACAGAAACTGAAGTATTGATTGAAATATTGTATTATCAGTAAAGGTCGGATAAAAATACATAATTATAAGAAAGCAAGTCAGTAATTCTCAAAATATTTACAATAATTGTCTCTCTGCTTGTTGGGAGAGGTAGAGTATCAGACAGCTGGCTGAAACATCTCAGACAGTAAAAGTGAAGGAAATGTGACCAAGTCTTCACACGTTTATGTTTAGCACAACTCCACATAATTTATTTCATCTAGATTTGTCCCAATTAGTGAGCAAATTGGTCACTTTCTTCTTCCCAGTTTCAAAAAATAATAAATTCTAACATGTTGAAATTACAAAAAGAAGGTAAAAGCACATCAAAACACCATGCTGATATCTGTAATTTTTTTTTCTTTTCAGTTGATGAAGACCAACTTAAAGTCTCCATGACAGGTTAAACGTGGCTTGATGGTGGAAATGACCTTCCAGTGAATATGGCAGCAGACAACACAGCTGAGCCTCTGCACAATTTGGAAGAGTCGTGATCAACTGCAGCTGCTGAGTTAGATCTGCTGGGAGATCAGCACTTTGTGGAGGATGTGTGTGTACAACACAGATGAACAGGTGATCTGTTCATCTGAACATCTGAACAGCTCACCTGTTCATCTGGCATGGAGTGTTTGCTGCAGCAAACTTTGCAGGATTCTGCTATCTAAAGTTAAACCAGTGAGAAAGTGAAAAAGGGAAATAAACTCCTGTAAAAGTAATACATTAATGAGTTCAACACTATAAATGTATCTCTTTCCATTTGGAGTATAAAATTTCACACAAAGTAGATTTAAAACCTGCTTAAAGGTTTTTATTCAAAAGTTACTTTCAATACGGCGAACGAGCCTCGTTTGAATATGATTGTAAATATTTGTCATCTTGCAATATTTCATGTCTTCTTTTGTTTACACAAAAGGGCTGATGGAGCTTTAAAGAGCAAAAGAAATATGGTGAATAAGAACTAAAAGTGTCCTTGAGCATTAGAGGTAAAAAAAATGTAAAACAACGAAAAGCTCCTTTTTTTCACCTGAGAAAGCAGGTTCACTTTTTCCTTTCTTATATTTTCATTTCAAAAATTCAAAGAATTTTACAACCTTGAAAAAGCACCGCATCTTTTTTTTATGATTTTCATCGCACAACCTCCCCGCTGTAAAATTTAACAAAGGCTTTCTTAGGACCTGGACGTCTTAAAAGCTTAAAACACAGTTATTCAGTGTTTCCTGAGGAGAAATAAATGTTTTTAAGATCTTTTCAGAGATCACGTCAAACCTGAGATTAAGTTTTTATATTTACCGACACGCCAGCCTCTGTTCACACATTTTTAGGGGTACAAGATGATGTTTCTGCTGTGGTTTACGTTCAAGCCTAGACGATAATTACTAGGTAATTTATTGTGAAAGAAAAAACCCAATACATACATTACCAGGTTTGTAAAATGTAAAACTAGCAAATCAGAGCCTGTATTTAATACCCAGTTGGATTTAAGCTCTAGAGCAGGGGTCCCCGAACTACGGTGCGGGGGCCAAATCCGGCCCGCCTCCATATTTGGTCCGGCCTCCTGAACAATACCAGAGAGCATTCAGATTTTTTTTTCATATACTGTATTTTCCGGACTATAAGCTGGAACTTTTTTCCTAAGATTTGAACCTTGCGGCTTATAGCCCAGTGCGGCTTATATGTGGATTTTTCTTCAGCCACCAGGGGGCTCTTTAGCAGGAAGTGAATCTTTCCAAATCAAAATTGGAAACAAAACAAGAAAGCGCCCATTAAAACAGAATTAGATTTTAATAGGGAATTGGAATTTGAGAATGTTATTGATCAGTTAAATAGCATTGAAAAAGAAGATTTTTCATTTTTTTAAATGCTCTGTGTTGTCCTGCGACAGACTGGCAACCTGTCCAGGACGTACCCTGCCTCTCGCCCAGAACGCCAGCTGGAGATAGGCACCAGCAACTCCCGACCCCATTAAGGGATAAAGGGTGTAAGAAAATGGATGGATGGAATGGATGATGGTTTTTGGAATATTTCTGATGACTGCCAGACTTTTTGGTCTGACTACTAGGACTTACATGAAATAAACATAGTTCTCCAATTTCCAACACTAGTGACAACATTTACTATTTTTGCTTTTAGGCAGTATGCCTGCTCTTAGTCCAGTTTCTAGATTTGTAAAAAGTAACTGGCTTCAGAGTCAAAACACCTTTTGATTTATTGTTGCAGGTTGTAGTTTTGGAGACTCTCCGTTGACAGTGTAAATGGCAACGCTTTGGTCTGACAGACCATGAACATCTGAGGTTCTGCACCTCGGCCTCAAGCACACTTACTTGCTGTCGGAGAGCAAACATCGAAAACACAACACCACGTTTACTTCAAACAAATACAGAACCTTAAAACAATCAGAGTTTTTGGGGAGGACTAGACAAGTTCTTGATTTGAATTCGATTGAGATACTTTGGCACAATCTTAAATGGGGCCATTCAAGGTGGAAAACCATTGAGTGAGATAAAATAATTCTATATATTGTAATAGAATATATGACCAAATGTCCTTTGAATATAAAAGACTCCAGTTTAACCAGGAGCCTGAAAAGAGTTACTGCCACCAAACTCAGCACAGACAGTTATTATGATTAGGGGCCAGTTATGTTTTTGTTTTTACATTGGACCAGGTTGGTTTGGAAAGTTCCTTTTCTTCATAAGAGAATCACAATTTCAAAACTGTGTCTAATATTTTAATTTGTCTGATGATTTGTGGCAATTAAAGCAAAAATAGAAGAAATGCGACACACAGGCTAAGCATCGTTTCAATGTACTGTTTTTTGTTTTTTGACAATACTATAAAATATTCCTGTTTTCCATTTCCTGATCTGACAGTTACTTTTGTTAAGTGTGTTTTTTTCTGATTTAGTTCCCTTTGCTTTCTGTAGCACATTTTGCTCATTATGAACCTCTGGACTGGATAATCTACTCCTTACTTAGAACCTTTCTTGATTTTATACATTTATATTATTATTATCCATTTTCACATTGCAATTGAAATATAAATCTACAATAATTAGCAGATGGACTTTAAATTTATGGTGCTATGCAAAAAAATAAATAAATACTACAGACATAAAAAAAAACTCCTTTACTTTTACTACCTGCTTATGTTTCTGGTTCTCTCCTCTGACTAACTTTCGACTCTTTCTTACTAAATAAAATGAAAAAAAAAATCTATTAATCATGCAACAGATAATCTGATCTGCAGGAACACTTGCACCCCAATCTTTACACCCCTTTGACAATACCGTACAAATTACAGTTACGCAGAAATGATGGTTGGAAAATAAATTAACTTTATTGCATAAAATAAAGCTTTCCAGGGAATTTGCCAAATAAATCACACATGGGATGCAACAGGGATGTGACTATTAAGACAAAACTCCAAAATACAAGCAGAAGTATCCTTAAAGTAGATTATTCTAATTGCTTAAAAATGAAACTCATCAGTTTGCATCCTCTGTGATAGCCAGAGGATAAAAACAGCTGCTCTAAACGTAGCGTCGTCCGTTATTTCCTTTCTTCTGCAGGGTCTGTTTTTTCTCACAAGCCCTATTTTCTTGCCTCCTGTCGTGAACCATAAATAATTTCATTGTGTTTTCCTCTTTCTGTCTACCTTCTAGCTTCGGCTCTGCACGGCTTCCTTCCTGTTCCTCGCTCTTTTTCCCTTCCTCTCCCTCTTTCTTACTTTAGTCCAAAGCAAAAGTGAAGGTTTCATGGCTAGCTGACCCGTGATCCTGGAGCAGAACTTCAATTCAGGGGTGATTTGAGAATAAAACCTTGGATTTTCCTCTCTTCTGATCTGCAGTGTGGGCTCAGTCTGCTCTGCACTTCTTGGTGAGTTTTTTTTTCTTTTTCACCCATCATATTTCTGTGACCTCCTCCTATTCACTACACCTTGACTGAGTCACAGTATCCCACATATTTGTTGACACTCCAGGTAAATATGCACAAAAACCCTTTAGAATAAATAAAATGAAGTTTTTTAATTACTGAGTCAAATACTGTCCTTTTTCATCTTGCATATAAAAACAGCACAAGGCAGCACCTGCAATGATCTGTATTGGAATAAGGCTAAAATATTAGTTCTTCAAACACCACCACACTTTTAAGATTGCTTAAAAGGCCAACAGAATCCACTTTAAAAAATCCTGTTTATGTATAAATGCGTAGGAGTGTTTACTTGCAGTAAAAGTAATTAACTAACCTAAATGAATACACATGTGGAAAATGTTTACAGAGAGTAATTATATCTAAAAACAACAGCATGAGTCACAGAAATAATTGAGTTAGGAGGTTTAAAGGCTTTCTGTTTACAGGAACTTTAAGTATTTTGAGAAATACTCTTAATTGAATTTTGTGTATTTAGTAGATATAGCTGATTGACAGATGACGTATTTTGGTGTCCAGAGACTGTGTCCATCTTTTATACAACCCAATGCAAACAACTCGGGCCTTATAGGTTTTGTTAGAGAAAATTAGTGACCAAACAGCTTCATAAAAACCACCAGAAAACACCATGATGACAACATTAGGCTTTGTGGATGTTTTTCGTTTTACAAAAGGTGCAAAAAAAAGCTGCACAGAGTTGATGGGAAAGATGGATGCAGAGATACAGGGCAGTCCTGGATTAACAAAACCTGATGGAGGGTGTGAGAGACTTGAGGTTCACCTTCCAGCAGAAGAGGAAGCCTAAGCATATAATCAAAGCATATCCATGTGTTTGGATTCAAGGCAACTCCTTAAACCAATTGAGAATTTGCATCAATACTTCCAAATTGCTGTTAACAGACATTTTTCATCCAATC
Organism: Micropoecilia bifurca; assembly: GCA_903067075.1. NCBI lineage: Eukaryota > Metazoa > Chordata > Actinopteri > Cyprinodontiformes > Poeciliidae > Micropoecilia > Micropoecilia bifurca. The sequence continues at coordinate 23,106 of CAEGAF010056792.1, read as the reverse complement.
CAACTGATAGAGATGTTTTGCAAAGAAAAATGGGCAGAAATGTTAGAGTCCAGATTTGCAAACTTGTCAAAGAACTTGCACGTCTCATGTTTTTTTTGCAGCCAGTAACACTTTTATTCCAGGACTGGCCTCTGTTTAACTTTGCTCATCTTCCCATCAACTCTGACCAGATTCCCTGTTGAACTGATTATTCCCATACTGCCAACTCTGTGTTTTCTGCGTGTTCCTTGGTCTTAATGATGACACTTGCTCATTAATGGTCATACAGGTGGACTTTTAACTAATTAAGGTTAAACTGGGTTTTATTTAATAGTATCAGCTTAAAGTAAGCTGAATACAAATGCAAAAAAACCCCTGAAAACCCTGAAAACAACACATTCTTCTCCTTCCACTATGCAATTACTGTTTGTGGTACTTTGGATTGGTCAACAACTTAAAAGGGGTTAAACATGAGCATTGGGCTTTTATTTTTGAACATTCAACTCACCCAGCATACCCATGATTAGTGATAGAAGCTTGTTCTGTCAGCTGGCAAATGTCCCACACGCCCCCTCTAAAATGTTTCAAATGTTGCAAGAACAACTCTCTCTTGTTAAGCTGTCAGTCTTTCCTGTGCACATGTCTGTGGGTTGTCAGCATATCCCCCTGGCTTCTAGTCTGAGCTAATTTAGTGCAAGTTCAATCTAATCACAGACTCGACAGCAGGTCTTACCACTCAAACCACAATTGCCAGACAAGTCCTCGATCAACCTATTTTCCCTGGCAAGTGCTCCTCCTGTCTGTGTTAAAATAGTTTTTTTTTCTTTTGATATGAAAGCAGCATTCTTCCTGCATATGAATTACTGAGGTCAGCGAGTTGGTTCGGCTCATACTGAGACCTTGGCCATACCACATGACTGTCCAAGACCAGTGACCACGCTGAGGACAAACCAAGACTGTCTCACCAGGAGGATGGCCACAGTAAGAATAACTCTGCCTCTTCATCACATTTTTTGATCGTTGTGTGTGGAAAAAACCCAAAACCTGCACTGTCAACTACCTGGGGAAAACTTTGTCTGATGTGTCATAAAGTCTTCCACAATGATTCAGGTCAAACCATTAACAGCAAAGCCTCTCAACCAAGACCTGCCATCTGGCTCCAAATCTCTTTTAGCATATTAAAGAAAGGTCCTCAGTAGAAATAACATTTACAGGCCCATAGTGCACCATGGCGCAAATGATGTGTGCGGTAATGTTTTGAAAACACATTGGCACGTCCCCTTTGTCCTTGTCTGGAAACATTCACCTCAAATGTGACTGGCAGTGCTGCTGAGAGGAGGTAACTATCAGAGTGCATAAAGATGTGGGGTGTTCTTGTTCGATCAATATCCATCAACAGAATGCTAAAGCACCTATGTTTCCCCTTCGTGACTTTGCAACAGGTGGAACTAGAAAGATGTCTCCTTGCTGTTTAGTGTGCATGATGACAATAATACACCAGAGGAAACCACAGAGAAACTAAGCTATCGCTTCACATTCTGTTGGGGATGCTTGCAATGTGTTGAAGATACGTCTATATTTAGAAGCATTCTCTCGGCTGTCATGCTTCATCCAACTCCCTTCGTATTTCTCCTGATTGCGATTGATCATAGTCTGCTGGACTCTGGTGCAGACATGTAAAAAACCTTTAAATAAATTCATTAAATATTATCGCAAGAGGATTAATATCTGACACTGAAAATGTCTTTTGTGTACATCCATATGTAGGGAAAAATGTTTTTGAGGCACAATTGATTGCCACTCTTACCGTCAACATCTTGTGAAATCCAATTATTGTCTTGGATCATCAACCTGCTGAAAGACCCAATGACAATCCATCTTTAGATTTAAAGATAAGTCCATCAAACTTTTAATTTAACTCTTGTGGCATTTCTGTGATTTCATACACAGTGTTAAGACTAGGTGCTTAGGAAAAGAAGCTAATCCACAGCACTAAATGAGAATAAGCTTATTTTCCAGATATTCATTTCTTCACCCGTTTTTAGTCAGAAACCTAATTTTTATATTACTTTACGTTTATAGTTACGCTACAAACATTTAACCATTCAACTCTGTAATACATTCCTTTGCCATCAAAGAACCTAAAGCGTTGAGATCAATGACCTTGTGCTTCCCAAGTCATGCAGGCAGAATTGCTTAAACAAAGAGGCAGAAGAGGTATGGGATATTCCCCTAAGGAAACCCCAAACACAGAACACAGCTCTGTGTCCTCAGGCAGAAGGTGCTGTAAATACTTCAAATGCTTCACATTCCTCTGATGAATATATTCTTCTGATCAGACGGACACTGTAGATTGACGCAACTTTTTCTCTGTGTAACAGCGAACTCATGCTGCTTCAGATCCAGTTTTTTTCCCTCAATATGGACGATGTCACAAGCGTTCCCCAGCCCCATATTGCCTCTTAGAGTTCAAAGTGGTCATGAGTTGGACTGACTTCAATCCACCTCGAGAGGTGGACATTTTATGTTGGAACCTTCAATTAATCGTAAGGCATAGATCACAGAACTATGCAGTTGAGGCCAACCTCACACAGTTACACAGTTCCAGTTAAAGTTCCAGTTCAGCAAATTCCACCCATTTACGTTTGTGATGGTAGGCAAGAAGATGGCAAACCTCCCATATAACTATAGCACTATGGTTGTGGAGATTTGGTGACCCCATGATGTCACCACTGTTCTCCAACAGAGAGTTTTAGAGATGTTGTATGTCCTTTACATTGTGGGTGGTGTAGATACTACCAAGGTAACAATATAAAGCCATCTGTCCATAAATAAAGCAGATAGCTTGTCCACAAGTCACATGAATAGAAATCTATTACTAAAAATAAAATACAAGCATATTAAATATCATCAGATTAATAAAGCATTCCTTCTATTAGATAAAGTCCTGGTCAAGCCTAGTGGCCAGAGGCTAAAGCAAAGCAATAAATGAATTAAAATACATCAATTTTAATGGAGTTGTTTCTCCTGAGTTTTTAACTTTTCCCAAATAAATAAATGCGCTGAAATTAAAGCTTGATTCTTTTGAATGTTTCAGTGGGTGAACTATGCAGCTGTGATAAAACAAAAATAACAGATATTATGAGATTTTACACATCTTCCCCATAGGTGCCAGTAAACGTGGCCAACAATGTGGAACCTTTCTTGAAAACCAGCCAGAGCACAACGTGGCAACTTGGTTTTGATACACAAACATCTCAACAAATCATCAATCCAGGCTGTGTCTCTTTCTGATGCGTCTCCCGGTGACAACGCTGTCAGACCTAAATGATATGGCTCTCTGTGAATAGATACATAACATAGATAGTTCAGTTGTCATGAAACTGGCTTTTTTTATCTCCCATCTTTTCCCATTTCCAGCCTGGGTTTCACACAAAAGAATAAATGCATCGCAATCCATCCTAATGATGTATCAGACAAACACGGTGGAACTAACACTGTTGAGGCATCGCTTATCAGCATTGCATGAACAGATTGCAAAAACTCCTCCTGTAAATAAATGCTGCATGGCGCGTTTGCACGACTGCGCCGCTACGTTTAGCTACATTTGGTGGAGTGCTCTCCATGATGGGGCTGTCAAATTTAATTTCAATCCATATCATAGTCAGAAACAACCGAACTGAATTTAAGCACTCAAATTTGCCCAAAGCCCCTGAGGCGTAACTTTGCTTTAAACGTTTTCATTGCTTGTTTTAGGAAGAAAAAAAACAACAATTCATCGTGCCTGTAATTCAATGTGACGGCGAATCTCTTTGTACACAGAAAAGAAACATAAAAATTACTGATTCTGAAAATAGCTGCCATTGTAGCATGCATGAATATAAAATATATTGTCTCTCCCTGGATTCATTTAATCTAATATTATGACTTCAACAAGAAAACAGCTATTTTGGAATTTGAGGACAGACAGAATTCTTTATTGTTTGAAAAGATTTAATATGGACATATTTATCTATCTTTATTATTACCTCTCTAAATATTTCACATGCACGGTCCGACATCTGCTTTATTTATGGACAAATGGCTTTATATTGTTACTTGGGTAACAAGTGTCTACTCTCGGCGAACAGAGCTGCAGGTTATACTCAGTGGCCCATTTAAATATTACAACCTCAAACCATTTGCTCAGTCCCATGATAGCTGCACAGTTTCGGCAATATGCTTTATCAGAGAGCGCAAAAAGTATAAGGCAACGATCCCTCGGTGAGAAGAAAGTGACAGAATATTGATGAGACAGTGGCGAGTTTGTGCGTGAGGCTCGCCCAAGGCTACAACAAGAGAAGTTTGAAAAAGATAGATGATTAAAGGAAAGCTGCACTCTGTGGAGAACAGACTGAGCCATCATTGGCAAACCCGCCTTCCCCCCATGCTGCCCATTTTTCCCTGGAGAGGCGGGAAGCCTTGAGCATAATGGGGCCAGTGTACCTCATTAATATATTGACACATGTGAAATGTAGCGGAGCATGGACGACACCAGCATTAGTCGGTGGGAAAGATTGGGTGTCACACCCCGCGCTTCTCCAGATAACAGCTGCCTTGGTATTTGATTTTCAGCTGAAACGAGACGAGATGGTTTCAAGTGACAAAATGACGGCCTGGTAATAAAATTAAAAATACATAAATAAATGAGGAAGACACAATCAGTGCAATCCTACATTTATTAAACGACCCACAGCGTATGCATTTACTTCAGCGTAATCACGGATGTACTGGTAGAACATGAACTTAATGAAGCATTGGTTGTATATTTTCTTCCATATCATCAAGCTGTGTATTTGGGCTAGATTAACATCCGGTTGTAGCTATAATTAATTTCGAATATACTGCTTAAGAGAATATTTTTTACTCCACCACAGCAAAGTGAGTTTAACATTAAAGTTAAACAAGAGAGGATGAGGGTGCAGATGGAGCAGAAGACTAAGCTGCTTCTACTAAATTATGAAGCTTTATCATGTTTAGTGAGTAAGTAGAAGAAGGAGAATGCTCACCCGCGGAGCGTTGCAGTGCGTCTTGACAATTAATGCACATCAATTGGTGCCTTTAACAGTCGTTACAGAGGTTGCATTGAAGTGTGCCGAGAAAGGATAAGTTACTGAACACCGGCCTTTGATAGGTTTAACTGATTAAAAAAGGGATCCTTGGGCGCTGTGCTTTGGAGTGTCAGCAGCCAGTGTGGGTTCATGCATAGAAATGAATTGGGCCATACTTCTTTGATACATGTCTGATCCTTCCTATGTGTGTTGCCCTTGAGACTCAGAGGGAGAGGGGACTGTCCTCTCTCAGCGCTGTAGAGAAAGGCAAATATAATAATCGTAGAATTCTGGACTGGTTTGTTTTTGCAAAATGGAACCGTTGCAGAAAAGATGAGATTTTCATCAGCATGCGGTAGGGATGGGTACCGACTGCTGTCGCTACTACCGTGTACCTATTCACGTAAAATCAAACATGCATCATTGTGAGAGTTTGCTACAATGACATTTATGACAATTAAAAAGGAGAAAAACATTTTATTCTTCTAAAGACGTCTTAGCTGACTATTGTTTCTGTCTTCAACTGTGTATTCATTTCTTAGCTAGTTGCCATTCTCTAAGCAGGAGCTTTTAGCAATAATATGCATAACTCGCTAGTAAAACCAGTATATTAGCTAATATAGCCCTAATCCATCACACAGTTTATTTGCATATCTGCTAACTTAATGCGACTCTTTATAATATTTTTTTCATGTAGTCAGGTTAGGTTAAAACAAAAATAAATACAAAAAAAAGCACAAGCCAAAATGAACAAATGGTCCAAATGATTTTAGTGTTACAAACGAACAGATATCCATACTATACACATCAATGTGAGTATAACATACTCAGCTAAGCTGGGAAGCCAAAAATCTATTATTTATAACATCTGTTCACAACACTGAGAAAATTACATACAAACAGTAAATACAATTTAAGTGCCTAAACGTAAACTTGCTTCGGATGACCTACGACTAAAACTTGTTTTAAATCTAGAGTACAAAGAAATATGTCCATTCTTTTAAGGTTGTCACTCTTGCAGTGCTCTGAGAGCTGTTGCACAAACCTGCATGCGCATACAGAGAAAATGGTGTATACACTGCTTATAATGCATAATAAAATAGGTATGTTGTATTATTTAGTCAGAGTGATGATGTGTCTCTAGTTTAGCTGCAGCAGAATGTGATGCGGTGTTGCTGTGAGCCGGGGCAACTCTCTGTGCATCTGCATTGTTTCTGGATTTTCAACACCACTTACGGTGGTGTTTTACTAAAAAAGTGTTGACCTGGCTAAAAAAGCACATCTTCAAATAAAACTCATAATGCTTTAAAAAAAATCTGCGCAACAAAAGCATAGATACAGACTTAACATTAGACTGTAAAGAGTACAAATACGCAACATCCATAGTTACGCTAAGACAATTATATAATTAATTTAACTTAACACCTTAAACCTCGACATTACATTTCACATCTGCTGTACGGCATGGTGTATTTTTAAAGATAAACTTGTTGAGTCTACATATGAAATAAAAATTACTATAACTGCTTACCATAAAATATTGTTTAGCTGCAAAAAACTTTGCTTCGTGGAAATGAACAAGATATCAAAACAGACAAAAGTTGCTTCAGTCTATTAACTTAAACCATCATAAGTCTGGTGGGAACAGTAACTAAATCTACTTGGGTTGAAATACCAATTTTTGAAAAGGTATGGTGACATTGCTGATAACTTATCTGCATTCAAGAACCAAAAAAACACAAATTCTTGCATCTTATAGAGCCACGCAAAACACTCTTCAAAGATTGGCAGCTTTAAAAAAATATAATGCAACTGAATCACCTTCCCATGCACTACATGGGAAAGTGATAATAACATTAGTGCTATGTTAAACTGTCGGCACTAAAAGATTCTGAACAGGCAGCATCATTATGTGCTTTCTAAATAATTGAGTCCATAGCTATCTGACTATTTTGTGGGCAGTAATAGTGCTTTTAACTTTCTCTGATTGATCAGCTGACCATTAAATAAAAAAAAAATGAAACATTTCACAACAGAGAATCTGGATGCATCAAAAGTGACACAAGCAAGACTTGATGATAAAATGGTCTTAATTTTCTCAAACTTAGATACATTTAACAAATTTTATAAGACAACAACATGCATGTAAGGTAAGAAACTGAATCACAGCAGCTCTACAGAAAGATACAGTGGCCAGTATAAAATGTATATATCTTTTTCCTTTCCATTACCCAAACAGAACAGAATAGCAGATGCATTTTGAATACAGATGAGGAAAAAAAAGTTTATTCTGGAGGTATCAAAGTGATGGTATAGGAAACTACTTGTGGGGTAAATAAGTTGGTTGTGCTGCTTTTCTGCTATGATTCATCTTTATTTTGGCATCACTCTAGCCACCAATTTAGTGTCTAATTTAATGTCTAATGGTGTACGTACTTAAAGAGTCCTATAAATATGAAAACATTTCTTGGCCTTATGTATCATGTATAAAATGACTGGTGTTTTTGAGCTGGAACATGATGCACATGTCACTTATTCCTTTTTATGCCTTTTTACCCTTAAAAGATTGAATATTTACAATAATCCTTTTGGAATCACAGGCCCTTTACATACAACATGTGAAATACTTTGAAAAAGAAACATCAGATTTTTGCCACATAAAATCCTTTAATACTGTAAAAAGTTATCCTGCTCTGCTAGCTTGGTCAGGATGACCAACAAGTTATTACCATCCTATGTGCCACCCAGAGGAAGATGGGTTTATCTAATACATATTTTTGCCACCTTACTCCTTTTGAAACACAATTCATCACAAGTTTCTTCTGTCGGCAGGAGATATTGACTGAGTGTCTTTTATCATATATTATTTCATCCAGATTTCTTGTATCTTTATATTCTGCTTTGGTTTATATTTAGCTTTGTAGATTTAATCTTAAATATGTTGATAGGTTTTTGCTGTAAATTCAGCTTTGCTTGCTCGTCTTCCCCTTGATAGACTTTTACATATAAACTTTAAAGCTTTATTCTCCTAAATTCAGTCCAGAGGTTTTTTTTTCTTCTAACAGTTAAATTGTGAAAAATGTAAACTGAGGTATGCTTGGGGTATATGATATATTCAAAATGTGGAGAAACTGCCACGGAAAATAAATACGTCAAGTCATTTTTCCTCTATTTCACTTTATTTTCCCCTCTGTTAAACACTAAGGCCCTGCCTATTCAGCTGTCACTGCTTTCTGACAAATCCAGCATGTGTGATGCATTTATGCCATTACACAACCAAGCTCATAAAGCTTCTGAGTACAGTATGATTGAAAACCCCATCATCCTGATTGAGCTGTGTCGCTGTGGGATTTGTCTCTCTGTATGTTTGTCACGCGTTATTTAATTGTAAGAAGTGACGGGTGCGCAGTGAAAAAGGGCTCGACTTCCAAGTCATTTACATAAGCAGCTCCTTTCTCCTACTCAGATGGTTTAACTTTTCACTCATGCAATCAGTAAGAAACACTCACAGCCACAATTGTCCCTCCGTTTTGTTTGTGCGGGTGCTCGGCTCTGAAACTTGCATGTGTCGGTGGATGAGGTGATATTTGATTACAAGTCACATAAAGAGCTCAATGACTGTACACACATATATATACACTTTGTGGAGAGCACCTCTTAAGAGTTGTGCTACACATCCACAATGATGAAATAGGGTGTTAGCTTGCGTTCACGGTTGTATTTTCATAGTATGTATGATCAATTTAAAGCAAAAACTGAAGAAATAATTAAAGTGATTGAAATATATCTTATTGAAAATACATAATTGTATCTATTTGTAGAAAAAAAAGTCCAAACAACAAAAAAACATTGAACAAAAATGTTGATATTGAGCAATAATGTTGCTATTAACATCAACATAGAAAGGAGAGATATAACAAGCAAGGCTAACGCCTCCGTGTTTCATTTCAGAGGTTTTGAAAGATATGCAGGCTTATTTAAGTGCAGCTCCTGGATTGCCTTCCTACACATGCAACACGTTAGCATACACAATCTGATCCTAAACCTGCCTCATGGGGCGACTCGGGCGAGGAATGATTCCTTCAAGCATTAATGCAAAAAGGCCAAAGTAAATAGGATATGTAGCCTGGAACAGGGAACACATTCTACTGCAGCTCTGTCTTTGCTGCACCTGTGAAACAATACAAGATGCTGAACGGGTTCGACAAAATCCTACAACATGGATCCAATGCCTCCAGAGAGAGATGTTAAAGTTTTTTGAGCTATGAGTTGGGTGGCAGTCCAGGGCGGTTAATTCCCAGGACCACAAGCTGGAAAAAACAACATAACATCTTCTAGAAGCTTTCTATTTCTTTTGTATCGTAAATGTCCAACAATTACGTCATCTAAGCATGTCGCGTTTTCTTTTCTCAATAATTTTCTAGCTTCGTGGTGTCACGTAAAGACTGATCTAGGTGCTACTGCTGAAAGAGAGCAAGAAGAAAAATAATAATAATAAAAAACTCCTAAATCATTGAGAAGTCATGGGAAATCTGAGGAACCTTTCCCCAAAGCGCTTAACCTTAACCCACAGCAACCCCACCCAGGATTCCTGGTTTACTGTTTGACAACAAGCAGACTTAACACTAAGCTGAAAATGTGCAGTCAGAGCCGTGGTTAGACCATACAAGTAAATAATGCTTTTGCATGTTTCATGTTTTGAAGAAATATTGTCAATACTTCTAAATGAGAACACGTCACTCAGCAGCGCACATTAACTAGACCGTTGTGTTTGGGTTTATGTTCGCCGGGAAACGGAAAATATTTTTATGTGGTGCAACGCCACAGATTTTTGTTTTAGAGACCTCTTGTCCTTAAATAGAAGTTTGATTTATCCCACCACCAGTAAACTCGTCTGTTTTACTGAGAAAGTGTTGCTTTAGAATAACGTCTGCAAAAGAACCGTTTTCATGTCTTTATCTCCCCAAAGTAAATATATAGCAACACTAAAACATAAGTGGTGTGTCTACAGCAGGTATATAATTTGTAAAGAAAACATTATCACCCTAAAAATATCATTAATAATTCAGTCTCCTAAGCTCATGCTTGCATCACTTTTGCCTTGTAAATCCATTGTTTTTGTGTTAATTTTCGCCAGCAAATCATATAAAAATACATTACGTGAATTTGTAGGCTCAGTCAAAGGTTGACGCTCGAGCACCAGCATCAAACCGGGCAACTGTTCAGTTCATGGTCGAACGGTGCTCTGAAGAGCTGTGCCACATGTGCACAACCAGACTATTTATTTTTATGCGGTCTTAGAAAAAGTATCAGTTATGGCTACAATCTGAGGAATCTACGTAATTACATGCCTTGCTGGGCAAACGTCTGCAGATACAACAACTGAGAAAATGGAGCTGTGGATAGGCCCACTTTACTTCTATTACATGTATCCCAAACAAGAATGTTTCAGTGGCTTGACATGTTCCTGAACGGCAGAAGTTTAATTCCAGGGTCAAGACTTTTGAGAGGAGTGGATGTGGTTTTGTCTTTCTGTTTTCGTCCAGGACGACTGACTACAAACCACTCTCTGATTGCTCTTCACTTGAACCTACAAAAGAAAAAAATGCCAACAAACACTCAATTCCTCTCGATGTCATAATATTATTGCCAGAGGTTTGTTGCTCAATTGCTTAAACAATTCATTTATCCTATCGTAAAAATAAACAGCGAATTGGAGATTATATTTAGCAAAAAAATATTTTAACCTAGCTAAAATCATTGCTTTTTGCACCTTTCTCTCCTTTATTCACACTCTCTAGGCTGTTTTAATCATAGTCATAGAAGACTTCAACACATTCTTCGGCTAAAAAGCACAGAAGGAACTTGAACAGATCACTAGTCTGTCACAAAGCCCGCCAACAATCCCACTGTCACACTTAGCAGCTATTTATTGACCCGCGAGTTTTCAAGGTAAGAAACTGTACTGCCAAGACAGACGGAAAAATAAAATGCTATCATGGAGGAACCTGACAACAAAGTGTAAAATTCCTAGCTAGTGGGCATCAATTCTCAGCATTTACCCAATGCTGTCCAGCAGATTTACTACTATTTTCTGACCGACTGGACTTCCACCAAGTAAAAGACACAGCGAGGGAAGACGAAAAGTGATTTAATGTTGCAGTGAGGAGGACAGAATAAGGTTGTTTTCTGTAAAGTCTTCCTGAATTATGTGTTTTATTTTTATTTACATTGAATATTTAACACTCATTGCAAATACTTTGCCTTCCCAAAGTAGAAATATCATGTCTCACATTGTAATCACAAACTTAAATGTAATATTAGTTTTTTTTTTTTACTTCAGAAGTCTTTAGTTCACAGTAGACAGACAAAAAAGTGGGCTGTGCCCCTTTGCTGCAGGGGCAAAACCAGCAGCAAAGGTCAACTGGAGCAGGATTCGAACCTGTGATGGCTGTGTTGAGGGTTACGCACTTCACAGCCTCGACAGCCTCCTCAGCGCCCAACTTCAATGCAGTTCATCCCATGTATTCCTCTTCTTTTTATATCTAACAAAGACTTGGTTTATTATAATTTCAAACTTTGGGCCAAATTGTATGAAAAAGCTAATTTAGCTAATAACTGATCACATTTTTGGCACTTTATTTGATTAACAACAATCGGAGGTAATACATGTCCACCTTTAAGACAATTGTATGACGTTCTCAACTGTCTTTCTACTCTTGGGAATGTTAACTGTTTCATGCCACAGCGGATGCTACGAGCTACTAACGTTCAATAATTAATATTAAATCCGTTTCTGTTCCACTTTTCAAACCACTCACGGTAATTGTTGCAGCAAGTTTAAAAATGTACCAAGGAGTGGATTGCGTGACTGGGTGCCAGACAGCCCGAGTGTTGATTGTTTGCTTTCAAAACTGTTTGCAGTTTGCAAAAGGGTGAGACAAACAGTGGAAAGTAGATGGGAGTCAACATTTAGATGTGTCCAGAAAGAAGTGAGATCAAATTTGTTTACAGTTCTAGATTTTCCATTTGATGTGTGACAGAGGAAAACAAAAACCTGTATGCATGCCGAGTAACCGCAATGTTTCAGTTCTGTACTTTTTTTATGTTGAGCACAACTTTCTGAATCACTCTGAAGTGATATGTGAGGATAAACCACTGTGAAAAAGCATTTGCTCCTTACAGACTTGATCAAGATTTTTTTTTCTTTTCCGCACATCAACATTTTTTGGATCACCACATACTGTACATGTTAATGTCCAGCAAAGATAGAGTAAAAATATAACCTGCAGTATTCAAATGATGATTTTATGTTTCACAATTTCATCCATGTGAAAAAGTAATTGTGGTATAACTAATAGGGCCTTATGGTTATGAAATGACTGTCTGGTAGGGGACAAAATTTATGATTCAATCAATGAGGGCAAATTGTCCTGGTTCTGTAGCAGCAAGTCAGCCCAGAAAAATCACACTACTACTGTTACATTTGACTGATAGTGAGATGACATGTTTTGTAAGCTTTATGTCAAGTGCAACATGATGCAGTTTTCAAAAAGTTTCACTGTCTCATCACTTAATATATTATTTTCCCACAAGCCAAAAGATGACTTCGGAAGTGTGAGACCGGTGTGCAATCAGAGTAGGAAGCTCATGGACTTCACTTATGGAGATTTTTTTCTGCGACAGAACAAATAAAACAAAAAGAGGGGAACAACCAGAGAGAAACAAAATCCTCTGAGAAAGTTCAAATTAACTACGATATTTATTAATGTGAGTAAAACCCTCTGTGTTTGTGAGTCATATTCAAAAATACTTGGCACAGTGATTCTTAACTTGGGTTCGATTGAACCCCAGGGGTTCGGTGAGTCGGTCTCAGGGGTTCGGCGGAGCCTCTGCCGCGGAGGTAAAGACACACTGGTGTAAAGTCATGATGACGCGCCGCTTTGCCATCACTTGCTGCAGAGGATCACGTTACATTGCTTAGCCAATCAGAGGATCACGTTACATTGCTTAGCCAATCAGAGNGCTGCGGAGGAGCCCTGATTGAAGGAGCTCCACTCTCAGCATGGATTTGAACTTGTGTCTTTAATTACTTCAGCAAAGCTCACAGTTTTTACCAAATTCTGTAGCTTTCGGTTGTACTTATAAATCTGCTCCTCAGCCGCATCATTTCAGGGTTGGTACTGCCTCTAGTGGCGAGAGAGTGGTTACGCAACTAATATAATTACATTACCAAATCAGAATACAGCAGTCTTTATTATTTATTAATTTTTCATTCTCTTAAGAATGTAGAGATAATTAAATGACCTAAACAAGACCTTAACGTGGTTCCAGTTTCTCTCGATGACCAACCTGTTGAAACTGTGGCAAATTTTAAATGCCTTGGGTCGTTCCTGGACAGTCAGCTCAACTTTGCTGAAAACACTTACTATATTTTGAGGAGCTTTTCTCCGAGACTCTACCTTTTAAGAAGACTTGGTGATCTTGGGGTGACCCAAATAGACTCTAGTTGGGTCACCCCTATGTATTGAATTTGGGCGCGGGGGAGAAATCATATTTTATTTATCACTACAGATGGGTTCAGTATGTGCACATATGAAAACTAGACACAGCTGGGATCAATCAACAGGAAGGACCTGACATCACAGAGACTCACAGGGAACAAGGACACAGAAAAAACCAAGAGATAAATACACAAAACATAGATCGTCACACAATGAGCATGATGTCTTGTTTTTTTTTATATATTTTTTATGTTACTTTATGTTGTCAGACCTTAACAAGGTGATTTAAAAAAAAAACTAGAATAACTCACCTCAACAAGCAAACTGCTCAAACCATAGATTCATTGAAATGGCTTTTTTTAAAATCATCTATGTTCCCTAGTTATAGAGATTAGAACATGAAACACAACTTAAATCAATCTCTTTTCATTACTGTTTTTTATCTATTATATTTTTTCCTGCTATATTATACATTTTTTTTATGGTTTGGTGAAACCTAAACACACTGATGAACCTTTGATTTTATTTCTGCAACAAAAATAAATTTGACATGGATGATGATAAATGTCCAAGTTGCATTTGACAACTCTTCCCAATGCTAAATAAATCATTGTTTGAAAACTGCATTTTGTAGCTATCCTGGCTACCTTTGCTTGATATCTACAGAAAAGTGTGAAATAAATCTGAAATGAATGAAAAATCTAAGGCGGAACACATTTTTTTCACCAGAGTGAAGTTTCTGAATTTAAATACCAAGTCCTCCGGATATTTTATCCATTTTTATTCATGGAAACAGTTTTGAACGTGCTGCAAAAACAGAGCCAAGTTCAGCTGATGAGCCAAGAGTCACGAATGAATGGTTTAAATTAACAAATATTGTTCTCAACAGAGTCCCTTCTTTTGTCAGCGTTTAGTGTGTTTCTTTCATTTCTTTCCTCTTGCATCACACATGCATGTAAAAAACAGTTCCACACAAGGGAGACAAAAGGAACACCTTTTACGAAACTACAGTAATCCAACAGCATAAAACTTGTTACAAAAGTCAAATTAAAGGCTCCACTCCTTATCTTTAATGTGCCTCTAAGCCTGACAGCGTGCCGAGCCTTTATCCCCTCTTTGGACTTTAAAATCTCCATTTCTCCCCGAGCTTCGAGGGTGTGTGCTCTGACAGAATGTCAGGCAATTAAACAGTCATGGCTCATTGAGCCGGAGGTGGGTCTTCTCCTCCAGGCTCCTCTATAAGCAATGGCAGAAATGAGTACAGCCACTTCCTGCCGTTCCTCGCGCGTTCTTTGACTCACCAACTTCGCAGTAAATCCAGACAAGAAGTTCTTATCAAAGGACACTTTAAGCCATCGTCAAGTTCCACAAGGTTGAGCGGTGCCACCGTCGCGGGTAATTATCCTGTACCAGAATGTAAACGAGGACAGAAAGTGGGACAACAAAGAGGAGCTCTTGTGGGAAGACCTCAGATCTGCAGGGAGTGCTGCAGCGTAAACACATAAACGCTGTCACGCTAATGAAGGCACGACAGAGCTGTTAGAGAAGCCTGACAACTTTTTTTTTTCCCTTTTACACCTTTTTCTGCTGTACGCTGTGAAGGCAAGATAAATAAACACCAGGCAGTGGTGTCAGTTAGGATGTGGATTGAGGGGAAAAGCTGCCGGCAAAACCAAAGCTGCTGTGTTCTGGCATTTCTCAGGTGTAACAGGCCTGCAAACGGAGTCGGCTACAGTCTGTGTTTGAACTTTTCCCTCATTATTGGGTGGAAATAAAGAAATGAGCTCAAACCAAGGCTTCCTGTGGGAAAAGCGTGTGTCCTGTAGCACAGTGAGAAATGAGTGCCTACATTATAATTAGGCAAGGATAAACATACCCATGCCATGATGTTTTCACACAGATGTTTCAACATTACTGGGATTTGCAGCTACTGACTGTAGCTACTTGCCGTAATTATCCCAAAGCCACCTTACATGTCTTCAAAAACTGGGAAAAAATGGTCTTTTGTTGAAACCTCAAGGTCATAATAAAAACAAAGGATATCCCTTTAAATCCTAAGGTTTTTTGCTCTTTTTGTCTTTGTATAATAAACAATAGTATGGTGCCATCTATTGTGTGTACTATTGTGTAATTGAGGATGGACCAAAATTGTTTTAGAGTCTAGTAATCATTACCTCGTTATCCTTAAAACCAAAGAATTAATAGACACAGTGTTTATTTTATTTTTTTTTTTGCCATCACTGCATAATGAAAAAATATAGTGAAGTCAAACATTGGTCAAACTTGTGGGTTTACCCTATGGAGTGGTGACCACTCCATTACAGGACCAGCATGCTTTTCAATGTAATTTAATATATTAGCTTGTCATGTTTTTATTTGATCACAAAATGTTTTATTCATGTTTAACTAATAAAACCAGCATAGGTTATTGCTATTTAATATAACACTATGTCAGCATTTCTAGTATCTGCCAGCTAAATTTTGCCACAATGCAACTGATTTTATTAAATGCCATCTAATATTATTCCCATCTTTAATACGATGTAAAACATTCCCTTGATGTAAACATCCACTTTTTAATGGTTCATCTTGTGTAAATAATCCTAAATTTATTAAGAACATAAATAGATTGCTTAAAACACCTTAAAGCAAAAGCAGAAATTACATGGATTATATGAGCTTTGGAATTATATGTCCAGATTTGGCCTAGATACAGTACAATGTTTCTTCTTACTGTAGAAATTAGCAGCGAGGAACCACAGAAAAGGCAGAATAGCATCAGTAGGAAACTCAACAAAAAAAATGTAAAGGAAATTTCAGTGTTGGTGGCACGATACCTGTGACAAAGAAGCCATCAACTGTTTTTGAAAAAATAATGGCACAAACTAAATTAATAAAATGTATGCATTTTCGTCCTGGCAAGAAGAACGGATAGTTTTGTTTTACTGGAACAGATATTGTTATCAGAGAACTGCTATCTAATAAGGCTCACAAAATGTCTGTATTATTATCCAAAATAAAAATGAATGCTTAAAAAATGGTCACAATTGATGAGAAAAAAAATGTCACAATAAGCACCTGCTGCTTGGGTCGAAACATGAGGGAGATATGGTGATTGCAAATTGTTTTTGTGTTTACTGGGGGTCACTTGGTTTAAATTTATAGTCTTCCTTCATTTTGACAGGGTAGATTATTTCTCACTGTACAGAGATGCAAGAAGAAATTTATAGTGGGCATTTTATTTATCACAATATGTTGTGACATGTTTTCTGCTCATTCAGACTGCGAGAGAGAGAGAGAGAGAGAGAGTGAGAAAGCAAGACTTTGAACAGAAAACAAAAAGGCTGGAGCAGAGCGAAGTTGCTCTGTTGAACATTCAACTTTAGAACATGATGGATTCAGAAACAACTGTAGCCTTTCGAAAGGCTCAGAGTTAGGGTAAGGATCTGCATTCTCTATGGAGAATATCAATTATATTCTGTCATTTATAATAACTTCAAAATAATAGTAAATAAACTTAGAATGCAGGCAGAAGGGCTTATCTGCTGCTGCTGGGCATATAAACAACTAGTCTATATATCACAGTGACATGTGAAGGTTTTAATCTTACGACAAATAAAGTCGTAAGATTTTGAAACAAACCTAAGGTAAAGGCATGAAGCCAAACTCAGCTAAATGGAAAGTTATTTTCCTTTTTCATTTGCACATGGTAAATACACCATTGGGAAATACTCTTTGTAGCATCATGTGGTCAGGACAGGGTGGATCAGGTTGGTTTGTTAATGGAATTTGTTGCTCTTGTAAACTTATTTAAAAAAAATTGCAATAGATGAATTTAAAACCTGATTTAATGTAATCTAAGTAAATTAGTTTTTAGCACTTAAGTTGCGGTGGGTAATATCCTGATTTGTTTCTTCAGGAGTTGACTTGGCTTGAGGGAAGACAGGAGCATAAAATGGACTTCAAAAATAACCGCAGGCCAGATGTGTCAAACAAGGTCTGTTTGTTTTGAAAGCTTAGATTAAGTGTCTTTTTTTTCCATTATAGCTCATATAAAACATCTCATATGCAGGCATATGTGAGATGAAAATATGACTATGACAACAGATCATATTTATTATTGGCTGGATATAGTGAAAATAGAGTTTGGAACTCTCAGAATTTGCTAAATAAAAAATGCTATTTTCCCTTCCAGCCTTAAATCACAAAACAACGCCACAAAACAACAGACCAAGCAAAAAAAAAAAAAAAGAGTAAGTACAACAAATATTGAATCTTACACTGAATTGCATCGTCCTCCAAACCATCCTCTGGTTTGCAGCAAAAAGGCAGAAACACAGAAAATCCTTATTAATTTAATTAGGTGTGGATGGAAGAATCAATTGATGAGCACAAACACCTTTAACAAAAAGGCTTCTTCTGCACAAGGGAGATCAAAAATGCTTTCATAGTCAATCAAAGTGAACAACATATAATTAACACTGCATCAAAGTATTTAATGTCTGCCAGTGTTACTTCAAAAATCCATAATTATTGTTAAAACCATGACTTTCCCACATATGCAACCAATAAAAAGCTTATCAAGAACATGGCACATTTTGTTTTGAGGATGCAATATAAAAACATTACCAATAAATTTGGCATTAAAAGCAAGTCCAAGGATTAAAAGCGGGTCATTTATTTTTTCAAATACAGTGACTTATGTCTTTTTTATTGTGTCGTTAAAACCACACAGTTTAATGGATTATGTTGGGATTTCATTTATGAAAGAGCATAATTGTGAAGTAGGGAAAAAAAAGATAGGAAATTTTCAACATTTCTTATAAAGAAGCCATGGATTTGTATTTAGCCCCTTTTAAACTGATACCACTAAATAAAATCGTTACATAAATCCCATTACTTAATTGGTCTAAACCCCAATTCCAACCGTATTTTTCAAACCTTCCTCCAACTTTAGTGATAAATTTAAAACTTCAATAGAGTCCATGCCTCCAGGAAGCAATTGTTTCTCCAGCCAACAGCTCAGATTCTCTGCACAAGGACAAGGGCCTGGTTTTTACTAGTTGCCTGTTCTGTGGAGGGTTTTAAAGTGAAGTGATAAATCCACTTGTTCACTCAGTCCTATATGTTTACACCCCATGTCCTTGTTGTATTTGTTTTCTTATCTTGTTTTTACATCTGTTTTTAACTGGAGTTGTTTTTACCACTTTGTTAATGTTCAGTGATTTGTTTGAAAGTGCTTAAAATATTATTATTATGTTAGAAAATTACAAAAGTAGAAAGAGGGTTTGAAAACTTTAAGGCTTTGTGAATATCTATAGACACCAACAGTCCCGCCATATTGATTTTTGAAAGGAGTTGACAAAGTATGCCTCGAAATAAGCCACAAGAATGGAGCTTTGTCAGAGCTAAATTGGACTCTAACCCTCTTGTTAACCTTTAACATGACTCAACATTTTAGATTTCAAGGTTACTTGAGATGGATTCTCCTGTAATAACATCAAGATGAACAAACACGGAGACAATCTGACTGGAAATAGAGGTTTGCTCTAGAGCAAGAAATATTTTGGTCAGCCTCGCAAAACCTATCCGTCACTGTTTATCCTTTTCTCTTCTGTTTGCAAAGTACACAATCGCAAGAAGGGCAGCGATCACATCCCGCCCTTCGCTGCCCTCTCGGGGTAAAGCTGTTGGTTCGTTAACAAACAAAAATCGATAGATGGGGCTGAACAGAGGACAAGTGAAAAGAATTAATTTCCGGCTCCAGGGGTTTACGATGGCAAATCACCTGCTTTAATCAACAGCATCGAGGCAGAAAGACGAATGATGTTTACGATGCTCTGGTTGAAAACGGCAGCGTTTCACCCCATGTCCTTACCAGTCTGTCCAGGCTTGTGCCAGCTGCAGTGGTGGGCGGCTCCTCCGGGTTGTAGGGTCTGAAGCGGGCGTTGAACACATCCGAAGTACCACGAGCAGACCTCGAGATTTCTGCAAGTTTCGGCTGGCCACAGCCTTGGAAAACCTGCAATTACAAACACACGGGCACACAGCTGGCAGCAGTCTGGATGGCTGTGGATGCTGAAAATAGGAGAAAACATGCAGCGTTTCTTTTTTTTTCCTTTTTAAGTCTCCTGAATCATTCAGTCCGCACCACCAGAGTGACGGTGCTATGTGTCAAAGCTGAGGTAACCGCACTGATAAGTCAGAGAGTTAAGAGCTGTGGTCAATGCTATTTAAGCTGGAAGGGCTTAGTTTTTACAGGCTTTGGGGAAAACACCACAGATCTAGTTAAACCGTCAACAAAACTGCATCTGTTGAATGAGGCAGCCAACAGAGCATTGAGCTCTGAATGGGAACTGGCATCTAAATCGGTGTAGGCAGAAAAAATATTCCTCACAACCACCTACATTTTTTCCCTTCCTAACTGCAGTTTTGTGGGCAAGGAGAAATGCAGTAAAACACAGGAAACACATTAAATACTGTTAGCTAAACTATGATTATCTGACCAATGTGAAACATATAATTCAGAACCTAAATTGGCATAATTAGAATGTGTTGTACACACCTTACACACAGTCCAGCATGACGAGCAAACTGCTTTTTTTTGTTGAGAAAATATGAGCGGACCTCATCAGAATGTGTACGGTGCAGCTTCCATTCTTCTGTGGAGTATATCTGACTTACCCTGAAAGAAACCTGGGCACTGTTATCTTGCATATTCATGATGGCCTCTGAAATCTTGACATCAATCGGATCCATGACAGATTCAATGTTGAAAGGCCCTTCGAGCCTCTGCGCCACCAGCAGCATGGCATCTGTCACAGTGGGAGTAAAAAAAAAAAAAACAGGTTAGAGGGATGAGACAAAGGGTGTGGACTGACACACATATGATTTGTAATGGATGTGATAAAAGGATAGATGTAGTGGCACAGAGACAGTGTCTTGCAGCATCCCACAAATTTTAAGGTATTTTCATTGGAATTTTATGAAAAGTAAAGGGTTTATGTAAAATGGAACAAGGTTATCAAATTATTTTGAAATAAAAATCCACCTTTTACTTTTTGGAAGCATCTCTACCAGTTTTGCACATACTGAGACTGAAATTGTTCTGCATTTTTCAATGCAAGGCAGTAGAAGCTCAGCCAGATTAGATTTTGATTTTGTATTTGGAACACAAGTCTTGCCACCACTGACTCAATTTAATTATAGTCTGGACTTGGACAGGGTCATTTTAGCATATGAACAGCGTTCAGCCTAAACCATCTCACTGCATCTCTGCCTGAAAGTTTAGAGTTGTTTCAGAGTGAGGATGGTGCATTCAGGGTGGTGCGCAGCAGCAGTAGCATAGCAGCACTTGTAGCGCTCTGCATGTAAACCAAACGGTTTAATTTTGGTTTTGCCTGAACAGCGCACTTTCTTCCGAATGTATCCTTACGGCTTTGTGTCAACAAAAGTATTCATATAATAGCTCTCCTAGCCAGATTTGTTAGTAGCTTCTGTAATATTTGACCTGCAGAGCATCACAACTGAGCTTGTTTCTCTCTAGATCGTTCAGAATTCCTTATTTATGGTCTCCTTGCCGAGCCTTTTAGTGTAGGCGGACCACAGTGTCTCAGTAGATGCTCTATTAAATGTTTCAAGGTGGAGAAATTGTTTTTATTTCATCCAATTCTGCTCCACACTTTCCAGAACCTCATCCCTGATGTTTCTGCTACAATCCCTTTGTCTTCATGATGCTGCTTGGCATCCAGTTTTCTCCAATAACTCTCCAAGGCTTTCACAGAAAAACTGGATTTGTCCTGGCTGGATAGTTTCTTATTGGCAGATTAAAGAACATCCACAGGCAACTGGTTACACTGAATCTCAGGGCAAAGGGGCATAACTCAAATGCACAGCACATGTCAGATGTTTACTTATTTTATTCTACATCATAGTTGTGAATTTCTCTGAGCTTGGCTGTCACACGATGTCCTGTAACTTTGAATATTTTTGATTTTATCCTATGTAATGTGTAAAATAAAATTAATGCAAATGAATACTTTTACAATTTAGCACAAGAGTATTAAGCAGTCCACTAACATGAGGGGGGAAAAAAACAACTATTCTAGAAAACAATGAGGAAAATGGTTTCATGTGGGTCCCCAAAGACAATACTATCAGGGTGCGTCTCATCTCGGTTATGTAAATTGCCTTTCTCTTTATTTCTACAACCTTGAATAGTTGGGTTTATTTTACGTGAATTTGTCCTGCCCCAATCTGAAAATGCTTTTCAAGCAGACCAAAGGTTATGAAATTGGTTAATAGGCTTTCTTTTTTATTGTCTTCACAAGCCTCTGGTGGATTCTCAGGCTACAGATATGTTGAGCTTCACTAGCTTATGCTGAAAAAAACAAAACATTGGAAAAAGTCTGCTTCTGCTCTTTTGTAGGAATTTTTTAAATACTTCAGTACTTTGCCAGCCCAGTTAGCGGTATACAGAACTATTCAAGCCTGGGTAAAACAAGCTATTGATCAAGATAAACACCACATATTTGGTTCAAGTTACTAAAACATGACCATTTATCAGCCAGATGAATGGGTTTCATGTTTCCACTCTTCTTTGAATAAAGCTGGAAACATTTCCAACAGGTTTGCTGTCAAAATGTTGCTGTATTTAGATCCATCCACTTTCCCCCAAACTCCCCCATCAACTGTGACCAGTTTCGCTATTCCTGCTAAAGTAAAAGCTTCCTGGCAACACAGTGGTGCCGACAAGTTTCACAGCAAAGATTATGTTCAGGGTGATGTGCAGTGCAAGTTTTCAACCAAACATAATATTTTACGTGCAAGCCAAAAAAAGGTTGTTTTGATCTCATTTTGTGGAAAACAGAACTTCTTTTGGCTCTCTACCAGCAATGGTTTTCTGTTTACCATCCTCCCAATAAAACAGTCATCTGGTTGAAGGATCTAAAACGTAAGGATTTGTTTGTTTGAACAGGTTTGAAGTTAGTATGCGCTTACAGCTGGGGGCTATTTCAAATAAACCAGTATGACAAACAGCCAAAAATGTTACTTCTCCTGTTCCCCCCTCTCTCATTACAATCATGACTGCTTTTTCATGCAAATTGGATTTTTATGCAGACCCACTTGATCGAGTAAACAAACAGCAGAAAGTGCTGATGAGTTGTTGATTTAATAAAGAAAAAAACAAAAAACTGAGAGCCCAGCACATCTGCTGCAGGAAGGATAGAGGTTTATTAAATTGTCTGGACAAAAGCCGGAAGGGCTTGTAAAACACACGGCTCTTCTCATTACCTCGCATTTCTTTCATGCATCATAAACGACGGCTTTAAAAAGCATGTTGCATTCATAATCCTGAAAAAATGTGAACAGAATGGATTTCAAATTAGCTTGATTTTGCACAAGGTTAGCTGAGCAAGTTGCAATGAACAGAATTAAAGTGCTTTTAATCATGTTTTACACACACACACACACACACACACACACACACACACACACACACACACACACACACACACACACACACACACACA
>CAEGAF010056791.1:0-29474 GCA_903067075.1 Micropoecilia bifurca | reverse complement strand
TTTCAATTAACAGTAAATAACGTTCAACTATGAAAACTGTCCAACAGCGCAATAAGTAACCAAGCAGAAGGAGAACCATGACTGTTCTCACCTCCATCCTCCTGCGATGTTTTCCACTATGATAGGAGATGAAATCAATCAATGAGCTGCTCTATGTTCATACATTCAACTTTTACTTATTCTTGATTAAATAAATGTGTGTAGCCACTGCAGTGAACAAGAACAAAGAGGCTCTCAGTGAGGCTTCAGTCCTTAGGATTTAGTAAAGATCCGTCCGGAAGTATCGGATCATTCCTGAATGTTAAATCACTGCAGACTTTGGTCACAGCGTTGTCCCATATATGCGACACCTCAGTCAACACATCCACACAATAATTCAGCACATGAGTGACAACATCTTTTCATCATGGAAGCAACATGTGTCTCAGTACAGCTTAGCTTAGCTTAGGTAGCATCACGTCCACAGATCTTACCTTTCTTTAAGCTTTGCTTCCAAGTGACGCTAAAACTTCAACAAAGTCCCACCGTCTGAAAGCGAAGCGCTGCTGATTTCGTCTCCTGTCATGGTGGCAAACATGCAGTGGGATGGAGGTGAGAACAGTCACGGTTCTCCTTCTGCTAGGTTACTTGTTGCGTGTTGGACAGTTTTCATAGTTGAACATTATTTACTGTTAATTGAAATGTTTCATTTGTGGTTTCTGACATGGGCAATATGGGCAACCGCCCAGGGCGTTATTTTTCTAGGGATAGCAGGAGAGTCTCTGCGGATTGTAGCACAGTGATGAAAGCAAAACAAAATGAAATGAGTTTTAATTGATACTGATTAAATATATTTCAGCTCTAAATATTTAAGTGTTTTTATGGGAATGTGGATCTTTTAGATCAATTTTGATAGGTAAACTTCATTTTATTGTATCACTAGCGCAGGGCTGGTCTTGGTCTCGGTGGTCTTGACTATAACTCTGCTACGTGGCTCCTTGGTTGCATCTCCTCCCCCCACAACTTCTTTCCATCCCCTTTCATTTGG
Source organism: Micropoecilia bifurca (assembly GCA_903067075.1). NCBI lineage: Eukaryota > Metazoa > Chordata > Actinopteri > Cyprinodontiformes > Poeciliidae > Micropoecilia > Micropoecilia bifurca. The sequence goes on along the minus strand of CAEGAF010056791.1, from coordinate 28,447 downwards.
ATTTCTTTCTAAATAAATGTCACTAATGAAGTTCATGCTATGTAGGACAGGAGACAAGATGTTTCCATCCCTGACATTATGAGTCATAGAATCACATATCTAAGTCTAAACTATGTTACAGAGAATAAACAATAAGAGCATGTTAAATCTGTGGCATTGCTCATTAAAATGTTACATTTCTGATGTATTAAAATTTAATACGTTCGGCTCACTTGATGAATACCTAACCTAATCACTAATATCATTAAGTACTTTTACTTTTAATACTTAAGTATTTTTAAAAGCCAGTACTTTTTTACTTTTACTTAAGTAAAATGTTAATATGGTACTTTGACTTTTACTTGAGTACATTTTTGACTGTTTATTTGTACTTTTACTTAAGTACATTGTTTGAGTACTTTCTCCACCACTGCTAGTTAGTCACAAAACTCAAATCATCTCATGTTGGTTTCTTGAATATGGATATAAGCTCCCTGTATTCCATTGACTTCCAAAGTCACCAGATTTGGAACAGATTAGGTAATTCTGCAGGCGAAAAGGGGCAACGTCTTGATCTAGCTAAACTCACCACTTCTAGAGTGGATAATTTGTGGATTATCATTAGTCATAAGCTCCAGATTGTCTGGAAGCAGCAGACATACCATTGCTGCGCTACACTGGTCCCAGAACATTGTGGGTGTTCTGGGACTGCAAAAGCTCATCCTGTAAGGTCATTAATCCACGACTTGATGATGGAATTCAAGGCAAAAGTAGTTTGCGTGTTCACAGTTGTTTGATGTATACATTTTTTTGCCCACATTTTGTATAAAACTCATATCGAACCCACATTTATCACATTTGTATATATATGCTTACTGAAGACACAATTTAATTTAAGTTTTCTGTCATTGTGAAAATGAAAATGGAAATATGTCTCATTGGCAGCAGTAACTCATAATGAACTCATTATTTTTTCTGTACAGTTAGAGAGAACTTAGAGTACCATTTTTTTTTTCCCGAGAAACATGAGTGGGGAAAAAACTCAACAAATAACGCCACGGCCAACACCTAGCAGACGATTTGAAGCCGTGGACCACACAGTTTGCACCCTGAGAAGCTGGGCTACAAGATCTATTAGCATAACAAACCACCGGGTGTAATTTCCCCCTCCGATGAGCCAGATTCGCACTGAATGAGGGAGAGAATGTCCTGTGAATGTCAGAATAGTCTGAAAAAAGTTCTGGGACTTTTGCGCAGGTGATAGCTGCGCCGCATCAGAGTGACGGAAAGCAGGAAACCGTTATCTTTTAATTGGCCAGAACACAAAGACTCAACCTTCATCCAAGAGTATCGGCTGTGTATGCAGTACAACGACTCATTCTTATCTCCAAGCCAAGGCTTTTTAAGTCAGATTCAGATTAGATATTGTTTGGTAAAGTTACAACAATTAAAAAAAAGGAAACAAAATGAAACAATGTTTTACAAAACAATAACTTAGCAAAAAATGAATAGGCCAAAGCCATTAAATAGCAGGGTGAGTCAAATTAATAAATGTGACACATCTGACAAAATAGAAAAATCACCACAAGGAAATATAGGGATAAAGGCAAACACTTTTCAAACTTAACAGAGCACAATTTGAGTATGAAGATGACTTCAACATAAAACTGTAACATAAAAGTTAAAGAAAGAGTCGTGATAGTACCATTTGCTTTAGATGGAGGGATCAACACAAAGCAAAAAATCATCCCAAGACTGGGCAGGTGGAGCAAGTGTCAGAAAGACGGACCAGAAAAAATAAAGCGCAGTCAAGCGAGTGGCCTGAAGACGGTCGAGCAACCCGGAGGCTGACACCATGAGGCCCAGGGTTCGCCAGGTTGACCCCGAGGTCAGCAGAGTCCCTGAAGGATGACCCTGAGACGAATGCTGACCTGAACACGACTAGAACCCAACTTCTGTCATATGCATTGCATTTTTCTTCTTCATCTGGGTATTATAGCTCAGCAGGAAAGTCAAACAAGATGAAGATGATTTAAAATCCATGCTAGCATCTGCCGTGTCTGCTACACTCATTATTAAGGTCAGCTGATCACCTCAGCACACATTCTGCTTTCAAGACTTCCTGTTTACCTTTATACTAAGACTGGCAGAGATATGCACCCAGAACATTCCCACTCTTCCACCCTCACCCTTCATGTGGTCTGAACCTCACGTTCAGGTCAGATGGTACCAGTGAAAAAATTAATGATGGCTATAAAGTGACCAATGAACTCACCAGGGTTCCTTAAACATACGATTGTTTTGCTATTCTTCTGTTATCGTCCATCATCTACCGCTAGTGAATGATGTGGGGGAAGATTTATTTCACAGAGTCTGGGAATGATTTGAGTTTTCATTAGCGATATGGATTGTATGTTTTCAGCACATGTTTGAACGTTGACCGATGGGTGTATTTTTGCAATGCATCATGGGCCGTCAGCGTGCTTCCAGCAGAAAGAGGCCCACAGGGCATTGTTCTGTAATTCCTAGAAAGGAAAATGTCTAACACATGGAAAGAACATGAGGCACTCCAGGACTTCCAACTTTATGGGAATGTACAGCTGCACTGGACAGAAGTTAGATAAATGAAGAAATAAATAAAAACAGACTGCATAATGTAGAATACCGAAAACAAAAAACTGGATCTGAAACTACTAACCACATTTCTTGTCCATGAAAACCCAACAAGTTAGGAATTTCTGCTCCTGTTTCCAAATTTTCCCCACATTTGGAAATAATGAGGATATTGTGTGCTGTCATGTATTTTTTATGTTGTATCCTGTGTGGTGGTGTAATGTTTTGTCCCATGCTGTATGTTATTGTCTACTTGGTTGTTATTGTCTACTTGGTAATACGAGTAGAGAGTCTGGTCAGTGGAAAAGAATGTCTTCTTCTGCCTTCCCACAAAGATGACCTTTAGACATTTCATTCCTAACTTGTAGGGTTTGATTATACCACCCAGCCTCTACTGCTGTAGCCCTTCAACTCTTTTGAGAAAGATTCACACAGATCACATGTGCATTGATGAATGAATTTAGTTGGCCCTTTCCAAAAACACATTGGAAGGTCACACACTGATGTTGGACAAGAATATTTTTGAGTTACTGTCATTGTCAATTGTTCCCACTAACAGTTGAATGTGGAATACCTTAATGGCAAAGAAACGTCAAGACGATTTTTACTGCATCACGTTGGAAATGACTGAACCGTTCTTTATTGACAAAAGAATGACTCTCGATTCTGTATTGAGTGTTTGGTTCAGGGTTCTGGTTTTATTGGGCCTTTAAGAAGACAGAGGAGTGGTTTGGGTCTTACCGTTTGATTGGAAAACTAATATTGGTGATTAAGTAACTTTAAGTTGTTTTAGTGATTGGGGAAGATTCTGATTCTAATGTATTCAGAGGTCCATGAAGTGAAAAGAGGCTCTTTGTGAAAGTGACTCGTAAAGGTTAAAGTGCTGAACTTTAGTGGCTTGTTGAGGGAACTCCTAGATGTCCTTGCTGGTGACTCTAGAAGGATTGCTACTGCCACACAGAGTCAAAGTTCAGGCTGCTTGAATACAGGTTTGATTTGATGGAGGTTTGCCAGGTGCTGCCTGGCTCAATGGATTATCCTACAGACAGACAACAACACCCCCATTATCATGACCCATTCTTTCACAAATGTTTTTTGGAAGCAGCCTGCATATGCACAGGGGATGAAACACCTGTGGTCAGGGGAGTGTTTGTAAAACCCCAATGTAATGATTTGGATGGATTAAACCAGTGGTCCCCAAACTACGGCCCACGGGCCGGATCCGGACCGCCTCCACATTTGGTTCCGCCCCCTGAACAATAACCGAGACCATTTATATTTTTTGTCTTATACAGTATTTTCTGGACTATTAGCTGCTACGTTTTTCCTAAGCTTTGAACCATGCGACTTACATGAAGATTTTTCGTCAACCACCAGGGGGCTCTTTAGCAGGAAGTGAATTATTGGAAGTCAAAATTGGAAATAGAAGAGAGCAGCACCCATTAAAACGGAATTAGGTTTTAATAGGGAATTGAAATTTGAGAATGTTGTTGATCAGTTAAATCGCATTGAGGAGAAAAAGAAGATTTTTCATTTTTTTTAAATAATACTGAGATCCTTATGAGAATTTGAGGTATAGATATTGGGATCCAGCAGAAAGCAGTAGTGCAACAATAATGGATGCAAGCTGCCGTTGAAGTCTGAAGAAGAAGAAGGAGCCCATTTAGCACATGCTAGTAGCAACACGAAGGATCAGCACTTTTACTGTTACAGTTACAGTTTGGAAACTACCGTAATCAGTTCAGATAAATCTAAACTTGGCAACTTTTCTTTTTCAACCATAATAAGTGTGATATTCAATTGACCTGTTTTTACTCAAATTTTGGGTGTCCGCCCCCCTCTGCTGCTGCTGCATCACTGTGGAAAACCTGGAGTGGCAGAGATATCTTCGGCTTATAGCTCGGTGGGGCTTATATGTGTGTGTTTACTGTTTTTAAAAAAACCTTTGGGGTTGCGGCCAAGAGTCTAGTGTGGCTTATAGCCCGGAAAATACGGTATTTATTTCATAAAGTGTCATTTCCTGGATTTTTTCTATGAAGAAACTAGAGAGCTTTATTTGATTGTGCTTTTTTGAAAACAATAAATTTTTACATTTAGGCACTCCTGTAACTTTTTCTGTTACAAAGTGACTCCGCCCCCCACCAGAGAAGGGAAAAGTTATGTGGCCCTCACAGAAAAAAGTTTGGGGACCCCTGGGTTGAACAATCAACACTGATAAGAATAACTTCATGGCACCTTTACATGTGCACAAACTTTGGGGCCAGTTCAGTTGTCCGTTATATTAGTGGATATCCATGTATTTGTGCAAATGGAAATATAATGAAACAGAAAAAAACCTGCTCACAATTTTCCACAACCCCACGATGCTTTAGCACCAGCTCGGCGCTGGGTGTTTCAAAGGCATTCACCGAGCGTGAGATCATCCCAAACTCGCTGCGTCTTAAAGCAGCGGGACAAACTTCTAACACATATGGGGCCACAAGATTAATGCTGCGTCTGCAGAGCGTGGGTGCCTCATGGGATATGCAGAAGCAAAGGTCAATATTCCTCACCCACTTGATGTCAGATTCACATGCAAACTCATGCATATGGGTTAATTTTAATGTGCAGCTTCGGTGACCAATAAAGAGCTAAGAAGGAGGTTTTGTTTTTTCTTCCAGAACAAATGGGCTGAATGCAAAAAGGAAACTCGCCCAATATATGTTTTTACTCAGATTTTCACAATCTGTTTAAAACTCCGTCCAAACCAGTTTGCTTTGTTCTTCGTCGCCTGTTGCTGTTAACGACGGTTGTCTCATTAAGCAAGCAGCCAAAGAAAAACATTGTCACTCAGCCGGGATGCTGTCTGCTTAGCCCCAGCCGACCTGGAAAGATCAGAGTTCAGGCCTGAACGTCAGACACTGACAGAACCTGGAAGAGCGGACGCCAGGCAGCTTGCAGGCCTGGGTTAAGTCAACATTGGTTTTGACTGAAGCTAAGCTCCGCCTTCATAGCGTGTGTTGGTCGGGATTTATTTCAGCTTCGCTTCAGACCAATTTGTTCCAGCTGCTAAAATGAGGCGTTGCTGCCTGTCGGTGTCAGTTATGGTGGAAGAGGAACAGGGATCTGACCTACAGTGCTGTGAAAAAGTTATCACCTCCTTACAGATTTCTGGTAATTTTTACATGCCCAGGACACTTTTCAGATTTTCTAAACAAAATGTGATCTCAGACAGAGATAATCTGATTGAATACAAAAGCCAGTTAAAAAATGATTATGTAAATTATGCAAGGAAAAAAAAGCTCTATAGACAAGAGTAGCCCTATTGCTCCCTCATACCAACTTTGGTCCACTCGTTTTTGCAAAATTATTTTAATTCAGCTACATTTTTGAGTTTTAGCTCTATCTTTAAATGGTTAGGTTTATCCCATATCTAAAAAGTTGTACCTTTGTTTAGTCAGTCTACAGAATATTCTCCCAAGTATCTTAATTGTTTTTAACTCAAGTCATTGTTGTGTGATATTTAAATTAGTTTGATGATAGGATGCTCCATAAAACCAAAACCAGTGGAAATCTAAACCCAGAACCTGACAGCATCTTGAAGCATGATGTACGAAACACTAATTTCTTTCCATCATTAATTGGATCCTTTGAGGATTCAAAATCACTCGGTCGTCAGAATCTAACGAGATAAACATTTCTGTCTTTCTGTCTCACACACCTGCTGGTTTTGGCTTTGTCCTGTGAGAGGCTGCCCATTAAACCAGATTGAATTACACACACTCCACACACACACATGCTCACTCCTGCAAATTTCACTCATTACTCACTGTGGTATCATTTTCAGTTCTCACATTGGTCCTGGACGCAGAAACAAAGAGCACGGAAAGGTTCTGTGCGAGTGCCAGAACTTTGCCTGTGAGAGAAAACTGACGTAATGGTATTAAAAGAACCGGTGTGGAACCAGGAAGTGGCCCGACTCTCGTTCTGATTCGCTGGTTTTAGATGGATTTGGTTGCAGGGTGGCATCAGGACCAATGACTGAATCCAAGTGGACCATCAAGAAAGACATATAACACAGAAAGTTTGTACTTCTGGCATCGCTTAATGGTTTTTGGCATGTTGTTCTAACAGTAGGTCATATTTCATACCATAAACCTGCCATGAGGTTAGAAGCTAGAGAGATGAGTATAGGTCAGAGGATAAATCAATACATGTTTGGACGACTTCAACTTTATGTTGTGAAGTCTTAAAGAAGTCATGTCTTATGAACTTTTTCATTTTTTTTCATGAAAAACAGGAGTTGGATGTTTTTCACAAAATAGTATGTAGCTGTGAAGAGAAAGGAAAATGCTACATGCTAGAAAAAAAAACCCTGAAAAGTTTGGCATCCTTTTGTATTCAGCTTTACCTTTAATTAAAACTAAATTATAGCCTTTAGGAAGACTATACCATAATGTAGGGAATGGAGCTTTTAATAAATCGTTTGTCAAGAAAGTTTTTAATGATGCAACATTTCCAAACTCAAAAGGGCAGAACAGGAACTATCAGGTTTTTAATGTCATTCACTACTTTGTGTTTGACTACTGCGTAAAAGGGTGAGAAAATACATCGAAGTTTGATTTTAAGAGGTTCTACACCTACGTTTTTACAAGCTACGTCATTATAAACATCGAACAAAAGAAAACAAAACGCCTCGAAGCGCATTCGCTCGTTGTGTTTTAGACAACTTCTTCTCATATTAAGGTCAGCTGAGTGCAAAGCTGCTGCAGTTCAGCAGGAAACCTGAGATGTTTGTTTAAGGTGAATGCGATGTGGTTTGCATTTTATTCTGGATTGTGGGTGCAGCTAATGAAGACAGTGACAGCTCGTCCTACGCACGCGAGTGACTCATCCACATGCTGATTAAGGGATCTTCTCACGGAGGAGCCATCAGTGAAACGCAGGATCCTCCCTCCCACTCCACAGACCGCAGCTTGGTGTTTATCCAGCTGCCCGTCTGAGGTCTCGAAGACCCCTGCTCCTGTCCCGTCCACCTGATGGAAGCAGACAAATAAAGGAGGAGGAAGGCTGTAATTTAATCCCTGCTCTGCCGTGTTGCTAATATAAGAACACCCTGAAAACCGAGGCTTCATCTAATCTCATTTCCAGGCATTTGAAATAAGCAACATGTAAAAAAGTATTAGGTTTGCATGTTTCTGTTCAGCTCTGCCAGCAAGGAAATAACATACAGTTCAGCGCGCTGTGGGACGCAGCGGGTGTTGAACCTCAGCTCACCCACATCGACGGGGATTCGACGGCCAGCAGACATATGGCTCAGCGGTTTGGAGCCGAAGCGAGCCGGAAACAATTGAGACTGAAATAAATAAATAAAAAAAAAAAACAAGGTCGACCTCAGTGACAGAGGTCGCTAAAGAAGCAGGAGAATCACGTTCAGCTAACTCAGCCTCCTCTTGACAAGGTTAAACATGCCGAGAGTGAAAAATCTCCCCAAATGAGACAAATCTAGCTAAGAAAAACAAAACGGTAACCAAGAAGATAATGCAAGTTGAGCCTAAGATGAGGATTTTGAGGTTTGCGTGTCCACTGGGAGATCAAGCAGAGTCCAGCTGCAGCAGGCAGGATGTGTGGATGGCTACTTTCCAAAGAATCCCCCAAACTCCTTCATCTGACATGACAGTGAGCGTTCAGCTGGCCAGCAGCCCTCCTATAAGTCTATCATAATGAGCAGGGGGTTAAATAGTTTAACTGGAACCATATAAAGTCCTTAAATGATTTATTTCTGTGGTTCATACAGAGGAGGTTCCCAGAAGACAAACATTTAAGCGGGAAATCGTCCAGTTTGTGACGGTTTTGCCGTTGAAGTTGTTTGTCCTAACCTGTGAGATTCATCCAAAAACAACAAAATAGTGTCATAAGTATTTGCATCCATTTCACTATATAAACATAAACCTAAACAAGTTTATTAGACTTTATTAGGATTTCAAATCAAATTGTGTGTTTTTATGAAGCAGAGGGGTTGTGTTTCTCTTTTTCCACCAAATTCTGGTGGAAAAATTCTGATCTGAAGTCACAGCATGATGCTGCCACCACTGTGTTTATCTACAGGTTTAAGATTCCTTAGGTGAGTTCTTTAGCTATTCAGTTTGGTGACACTTTATTTGAACACTTCATTTATTTTTACATGATTTTGTAAATTATGATAAATTAATGCAAAGTTGGCATTTTTAATGGACTTTCATTGCAACTTTGCATTAAAAGTGTCATTATTTACTGAATGAGACTTCATGACAACAGCCGTAAACATTCATAATGACTCTTTATGTTCATGACAGGGGTTATGTCATGTTTATGACAGTCATGTCAGTCTTATCCACACCCCTTCAAATAAAGTGTTACCTTTAGTTCTGCTTTGGATTGTTCTTCTATGTTCTGAACGTCTTCTGTGCTCTGTTTCTTTTTGGTTTCTATTCATTTTCATGTTCCACTGGGTTCTGGTTTGTCATCTGATGGACACTGTGTTCACCAGATCCTCGTGTTTTCAGTTTCTTTCTCTCAGCATCTCAGATTTGCTCCTCTCACAGTCGACATTATTCCTGCTCATGACCACACCTGCACTAATTACTCCCCAGTACCTTTCTCTCCATCTTTGGCTCCTGGTTTTCCTGAGTTTCTTACCTTTCTTACATCCGGAGGTTTCTTTTCTTTGCCCCACCACACACTGTTTTGGTTAGAGGCACCATGTGCACTTTTCTTTCCGCTTCACAATTATCTTCTACCTCCTGAACCAAACATGAGAGTCGAGGGGATATGAAGACCGCTGCAGGCACTGAACTTTGAGAAGTATGCAGTGTATTTGCTTTGTAGGCATCAGAAACAAAAAAAGCCAAAAACATTCTCCTAGTAACACAAGCTAATCTCGCCATCAAACTGGAAACAGGTGAATGCCATTTCATTCTCCCTGAAGCTCATTTGAGAAGATATTATGATCCAACAGAGACATGTTTGGACTGGATCTTTGCACGAAGATGTATCTCCACCAAGCTTCTTTTTGCACATGAAAAAAGCTAAATGTCAGACAGATCTCTTGAAAGATCTTTTCTTTAGGGTAAAAATCTTTTAACAAAACCGCTGATATTGGAGAGTTGTGCAAATTGTATGTATACAATTTCAGCATCTTCTCCAAATGTTTTATGTTTTTTGAGGCCAAAACAGACAGTTTTGCCCTTCGCATGATTCTGGTCACTCATCAGGACTCTAATGCATAAGAACAGCAAAATGGGAAGTTTTAATGCTTTTGCTTTTACCTTTTACCTAACGAAACCTAGACTGAACCCTAAAGCAGTGTCAGCAAATTCTCAATTGAGACCTTTCTTGTTTCCTTAGACTCTTTTGACTCCGAGGGGCCAGCCGGTGGACAGAGACACCCCACACCTAGTCTGAACTCCCTCACAGGCAAGAAAAACAGCCATTTTTTGCACTCTGAACACCAACTCTTTTCCCAGCCCACCGCGGGAATAATGCCCGCCGTCTGACATCACTCATGTAACACATTGAGACTGACAGCTCATCCCACAGGGTTAGTCTGGTGTTTCCACACACACATCATCTGGTGCCAGCCAGAGCCACAATGTATAAACTGCGTGTGTGTGTGTAAATATTTCTGTCGTCTTGTTTGTATGCGCAGTACGTTTTCTGGGGTCATTTGTGCTTTCCATAAAGTAGAGAGTCGGTAAGGCCACCTGTTAGTAGAAAGGTCTTTGGTTCTGTGAGCAACAAGAGAATTAGACAGAAGAACCCAATTTACCGATCTCACACTATGCCACAGGGATCTTTAAGGAAATAATGTCCATTTTCTGCCTTTTATGCAATGCTTTGAGTGAGAATTGTTTGGATTTCTGCTTAAACATGACTAGAAGACATAAACTGAACAGGATGAGAGGCATAAACAAACACACCAAATGGGAAATGGACTGAACTTGTGTAGCATACCAGACTAACAAACCGATGTACACCACAAGTCACATGAACCGTTTTTAAGCTAAAACTCTTCAATATTCAAACACCAATGTGCACATCTGGGAAGCTGGAACTGAGTTGGGAACCGCTGTGTTTCCATTGACCATATAATTGGAATTGGAAAAACAAATTTGCTTATTGGAAACATCAATTTAGGCACTTTTTTCACATCATACTCATTATGTGATCAACAACCAGATGTTACTGCTGCCAGAAAAGACAAAGAAAAGACATGAAGTGAATGAAGGATGATATGTTCAATGCTGTAATCAGATATGCATGAATTTCAGTCACTGATTCGTGCATTTCCTTCCTTTATATATTTTAGTTCTGCAGAACAGATTAGGACCAGAAGGTTTTGAGGCAGCAGAAACAATCTGACATCTCTGATCTTCTTTTATTCTCATATGTCTTCTATTTTCCATTTCCAGGCGCTATCACCAGCTCCTGCTGAAGGGAGATACAGTTACTGGCTTCAACTTTTCTCTATGTGTGAGCCAACCCCCATGACTGTCTGCTCGACTCAGGTCTCTGTTTTGTTTGGGACCAGCCAATTGCAACAGACTGAATAAAGAACAAGGAGATATGGACCATATATAATGGATGTAGACACATCTGTGTTCTGCAGCTGAAATGTCAGAGGAATCATAAACGTAGCCGGTTTCAGATTTAACTTGGATTTCTATCTAAAAATTTTGAATATCTCCAGCCAGCAAGCATGTAAGCTTCCACTGGATGTGCTGACAGAAATAGTTTTATGTCTACATGCTAAAACGAGTCAAGAAACTTGTAGGAATTAATCAACTTTCGTTAGCAGATGAAGATGTCAAGCCTTAAGGTGGAGTAAAAGAAATGAAAACCAACAAACAAGGTAGTCAAAGAAACCTAAAATAACTCGACACCAGAAACATGTTGCATCGTGCCTGCAATCATGTTTGTAAATCTCCAGAGAGATTATCTTTCATCACCTCGCAACTAATCAGAAATACACATTTGCTCAACATAAATCAGTCAAGTCCTGGTGACATGTGGGTACAATAAGGTCAGCTTAAAACTACATGAATGCACAGAAATGTTGCATTTAATATCAGTTTGTTGCAGGGTTGTAAGTATGGTATGTTGAGGTTTCTTCTAGGGGTCGCTGCAGGAGTGTGGAGTGTAGAGGATACTTTGAAAGGCTTTATGTTTCTTGTACATTCATATGAAGTTTGTTGTCCAGCAATATCAAGCTTGTTGCGAGTGCAAGTTGGACTCTTCCTGAGCTGTTTCTGACTCTGAGGGGTTAATGGACAGGATCTTAAGATGCAGTTCTGGGGAGGAGGGCGACTGGTTTTGCAACCTCAGGGTCACATCTTTGCCTTTTACCAGATGATGGGGTTCTGTTGAGGTCTTCAGACCATGACCTTCAGTGATTACTCCAGAGGTTTAAAGCTCTTACGCCCGAGGCAACTGGAAAATTTAATGTGCTCCTTCTAGGTCAGGGATCAGTTTCCACCTCTTGCCGGTGTCTTGTTCACCAGTGTTTGTAGGATGCAGCCGAAGATGAATAGACAAATTGGCGTTGCGTGGCCAACTGTACCTACTGCCTTGGCGTAGAAGGCTATATCTAATTAATGAGATAATCATTAATTAGATGTTCTGAAGGAATATCATCAGTCAGAACACATATACTGAAATAGCTACAATTGGATGCACAGTAGTCTTAATTTTGGCCCTAAAGCTTCACCACAGATTTGTGGCCTAGTTTGCAATAATGCAGATAATTCTTCAAAACCTACAAAGTACATTCTTAATTAATGGAAACACGAAACACAACTGGTGGGATGGAAGCACTTTCTTTACTTCTATTAGTTCTTAGTATCAAAATGTTTCAACTTATACTTTAAACAGACGACAGAAACCATCTTTTTTATTTTTTTACAATCTCCATTGTGAATGCTCAGTGTTACTCTCTGTTATACGGAAAATAAATCTTGGGTTTCTCCAGCTGCAGGACTTCTGTTTTCATGAAATTCCATCAGATGGAGGTTTGGTATTGTACTGCCAGCCATAACTGAACTTTCACCTTCAACAATCTGTCAGGACACTCCCTGGTTAATGAGATTTCCTGCTGCTCGGGAATATTGTCAGGAATATTGAGATGGAATGAGTGGGTCAAAAGGATAAAGGCTGGAAGAACGACTATTGATGGGGGAAAAACATGGAACAACAGAGTTAATTCAAGTATGTGAGGATTTCAGATGCCTTTCCAGTTTTGTAAATAACACACATATGCTTTGTGAAAGGATGTGGGCTACAAAAACGCATTCCTGACCAGAACATTCAGACAGGCATGGATGTCCCAAAAAAACAGGAGGAAGGAAGAGGAGAGGCGAGCAGGCAGGTCAAGAGTAAGTTGTGAAATAGGATGAGGATGAAACAGTAACTTGTTAATCAGGTTATCTGAAACGTTTACTTGAGCTGGTGTTTCCACAGCAAGGAATGCTATAATCTGGAGGTAAACTGTATCTGAATGTTATGCAGTATCCACACCCTCAGGTGATGGATTTACCTCCCTGAGGAATCACATCTTGTTTTCTTCAGTTTTTCCACCTGATAGGATGGAAGAGCGAAAAACAATACTTTCCTCACAATTCCATTTGAAAAGAGTCGTATTCAATGACTTAACTTTCTTGTTTGCTTTTATAGATTTAAAAACAATTGTCATTGTGGTTCACAGTGATGTATTTCTCAGCTTGATGGATAAAGCTTAACATGTTTTTTATTATTATTTGAAGGACAGATGTGCTAATCTTCACTTTGTGGGTCATTATGGCGCTGAGAGAATCTCACGTTTCCTTGTCTTGCTTCATTAAGATGACTGTTGGAATAACACCTCCCCATCAGTTAGTAGCTCTAACTGCTGCACATTAAGACCTTTCCTTTCAGGGGGAGAGCAGCTTATAAGTGCTTCTTGTTAGTAAAGTCCACAAATGTCTTCTGACATGTGTGAAGGTGGAGGAGACACTCTGCTGAAGTGCTGTGGTGTGTCAGAGCAGATAAAGACATGCACACAGGGCCTTTACGGACAGAGTAAGACTGCTTGTTGATGTTAGCTGTCTTGCTGACACGAACCATGCAGCCGCTCACATGTACTATTTGACCTTCATGTACCAAGACAGCAATTAAAGTTCTGGGTCACTTTTCTTGCTTCCGATCAAGTTTTTATCCAAACAGCTACTCAGCAATACGGCTAAAAGGATAATACTTAGTAAAGCTCACGCTGGATATTTGATAAACCAATTGGGAGGGTTCTGTCGGGGTATTCTGGTAATTATGCTGCTATGCTGGCACACTGACAACTGCCACAGGGCGCTGACCCACTTCTCTATTTACTGACTGCCCCATTTAGCCTTCTGACAATGATTTATCTGTGAGCAGTCTTTTTGTTTGGTGTGTCAGTGTGTCAGTGTGTCAGAGGCCGCGCCGTAGGGCTGAGCGACAGTTTGCCGATGGGTAGCAACTTCCTGTCATCAATCCATGGCTAACACAAAACCGCCCTTACGTTGGAGTATGTGCTGACAGATGAAATGAAGTGATCTCTTCTACTGAGGAGACCGATGATTCAGACAGATTTTGTTCCAGCGGGATGTCAACCTGTAACCCCTTGGATCATTGACTGCAAGACCCAAACCCCAAACGTTTTTATGTTTGTTTTCTTTCCTGCTTCGTCTCAGTCGTTCTGGTGTTTTAAGCCTTCTGATCTCCGGTGGTTCAGAAACTTTGAGTCCTTGCTCCTTTTAAGATAATTGTTGGGTATTAAGTCTAAGCTGTAAAACCCACATAAAATGAACTTCTTTTTTTCAATTGATGGATTCATTTCCACTTTTAGATGTGGTGTGTAGAGTAGAATTAGCATTAGGCTCTGTTTTCAAGATCCTTTGTATGTATCTACTTAATTAAATCATTGGTAAGTCGATTTGAGCTTTTTTGACCATAATTACCAGTTCCCTATGATTTTTCACATGCATTACCTAGTGTATTAAATAAATTTTAATTCTGAAAGGTCTGCGAAAACCTTTAGATTCTTTTGTTTTTATTGAAATCAATGATTCCATTATTAGATTCACTGGATTAAAAAACATTCATCTAGCTCAACATAGCATATCTACCCAAGAAATGTAACTCAAATCTTGCAGAGTACATAAAAGTTCAGGATTTAATTCAATTTAACAAGCCCCAAAAGCTTTTCTGTCAGCATTGTGCTCAAACCAGAATATGAACGTCAAAGATGCAGAACGGACTTTTGACCCTCGGGCCCCGGAACAATCTTTTTAAGTGGAGAAGTCAAAACCCTTGAAGGAATCCCCTCTTAACACCAAATAAATGGTCAGGAGTCTGATATACTGATCCAGGCAAGAGAAATATTCCCTACATGTTTCAAAATATATTAAATTTCAACTCAGAGACAAGGACATAACATTGTGCTTGATTGAATTAGGATGTTTGTGTCTTACTACATGGTGTGTTAACCTTTATCAATAAGGAACCCAAACAGGGTGTGTTTGGTTGTTTCTGCTGCGCATTCAGAGGTATTACCGGGTCGGGAACATGATCCGGGAGACTGTTTTGCATTAGGGGCCATTAAGTTACAGATGATGAAAAACAGAGCTTCTGGACACTATCAGGGGGACTTCAGGGTGAACGAAGTGATAGAGGAATGAAAGGTCCGTGCTCAGAGTAAAAGAGTCTGCGTCCCTAATGGTACACATGAAAGACACACTTTGTAGCTGCCAGCACAAGAGCTTTACAGACTTTGATATTGGTTTAAAAAAATGAATTTCGTGACATTCTAAAGTCAATTTGGTGGAGCCCAACCAGTAAACTTTCCTTTCTATATTACTTAACACACCATTAAGAACTTATCCAAGCCCTTCAATGAGAAACAGCATTTAAATGAAAAAGATCTCAGTGGATCAGCTAAACATTGGCTAAGCGCTAAGCTGTGAAGTTCAGGGTTCACCCTCAAAGCGAGGTAGAAAACCCAACGCTCGCGGTGAGGTCATGGTTGCTTCAAGGATGAGGACATGCTAACAGCTGCAGCCGCTGACCTTGTCCTCTGGCCCTGACTCCGGCTGTGCTTACACCAATCCCACTGTGAGAACGTCGGCTTGGCACCTACTGCTGACATTGCTCCACGCTAATGCAGTGAAAGAGGGAAAGTACTTGTAGGCTGGAGAACAAGAAAATGTGCTATTAACGGGTTATTGTGTTTGTGCAAATATGGTGCTTTGCCAAAGTACTCAAACACCTTGGGTTTTTCAAGTTACAACAAAACTGAAGGTATTTTGCGATAGAGGCCAACACAAAGCAGATTGGGGACAGATTTTTAAAAAATAAAATAGTCTTGATACGAATTATCAATTGGGTTTGTCCCTTGACTCTGATTGGGCCATTGAAGCCTCTGGTTTCTACATGTGCTACAAGTAGTTCAATAGAATAAATATCTGTTCAAGATACCAAACAACTAAAGAAGTAGAAGCTACTGTGGAGGAAAAAAAAATCTAAATCTCCCGACCTGTTCTTCCCCCAACCAGAATACCCAGAATTAGTCATTATGGAAAGCCCTTCCCCCTCGCTGTGCATCCCTCCTTTCAACCCCGTCTGCCCTTGTAGGAACCTCCTAGTCAGCATTTCAGGAGATGCAAAAACAGACACAGGAACGCACAGCATCCAGATTGTCTCCAGATGTCCAATTGAAGAGAGACATAAATAGGGTAGCAATGGCAGACATGAGAATCACAGTGGGAAGCAGAGCTGTGTGCGTGGCTTGTTTCTTTCTCTGTAAACCGTGAAATATACACGGGCCCACTCAAATATTCTTTTTGTCCAGTGGAAGGACCACATGTTGCTTTACTACACCATTTTCTTTCCTCTTCCGCTTGACAAAGATGAGTGACCCAGAGGAAGCAATGCCACCTTTTCTGAGAGCCATGGCCACAGGCACAGAGGAGCTGACTTTCATCCTGGCCTCTTTGCGCTCTGCTGAGAACCAGCATGGTTCATGGTGGTTTGTGTCTTCTCATGGTGTGAAGACACAAAAAATAAAGACGCTCCTAAATCGGATCCTCCACGCCTTTCCGTGACTCAACACAAACAGGATCTGAGATAAATGGCAGCCCTGGTGGATAGATGCTGAAGATAAAAGGTGTGGAGGACGTCCCCCTAACCTCCACCTTTTATGCTGTTTGTGAGCATAAAGTTTGTATTCGTTTTTGGATGAACTTGGTCTTCCAAAAGGAGTGACTACTCTTAATTCTCCATCTCTTCAACAGACTATCTTTACCTCACTTGGCCGCTCAGGAGCTCAGTGCCACTGAACTCACACTCACAGTACCAAGATGATATTATTTGGATCCTTGGGAGTTTTTCTACAACTTCTCTCTCTGTCCATTTCCTGTCTTACCGCTGTGTGTAAGGGTCACAGAAACCTCTAAAAGAAAGACCTTAAATGTATCAAAGCAATTTAGAGTTTCCACCTTTTGTCTATTACTATCACATGTGGTGCTTGTTTACAACGAACGCTGTAAAGCAACGGTCTAGAAGGATTCTTTGTTATAGTTCCAAACAGAGCTTCTCCAGCGGAAAAAGTGAAAATCTAGTGATCTCTTAATCTGTTTTTACACCACATTACACACTCCAGCAGGGTTTACTAAGCATCCAACACGTGAAGCAAGACATGATCCAACTAAGTCTTTGCTTAGTCATTAAATAGACTTTTATGTTTTACCTTTAGCTGCTCTGATTAAAGAAGATCATGGTGAAGAAGTATTTTTCTCTTAAACTGATAATTGTAACTTTCCGATTAGGCCGTCTTTCATTTTAAGCCTTTGCATATCAGTACATTTCCCGCTCCTTTAGCTGTAACTTGTCTCCGCAGGCATTATATACAAGAAGTCTGTAATTTCTCTGTGGCTCCAGAGTTCACACTGGCTTTGTTCCTAGATAGTGCAGCAATTACTTTTCCTCCACGGCTCTGTAGTTTAAAGCCAGACACTGAACTCTGGTCTGTGGTTCGGATCGGGATGAATGGGCCGGTGTGACAGGCTATCTCCGAGACCAGCCAGGTAAAATTGCAGGGAGGCTCTGACAGATTGTATCTCAACGGGAGACAATGAACTCCACAAAAGCTCCACAGTCGAGTCCAGGATTGTTCTGCTTTGTCTTGCCCAGGTCATACTAATTTCTAGTAAAAGTTATAGAATGTCTTTTCTCTCTCTCTTAAAGACACACACCTTCAGATTTTGTCTCTGTTTTTAAAAGTTCTTTTACAATAGTTCAGCCAGAAAAGGTGGACGAGTTCAAGCAACCGATTTCTTCACATCAGGCAACGTTTCAGTCAGTGGAATTGGCTGATATCCCACCGTTCACCCACATAGCACCTATTATCACGGTGAAACACCCGTTCACCCTTTTCATCCCCCTTAGTAGATTAAGCATTGTCAAACCGGAGAATGACAGATGCTGGCAGCAGGTTAGCGTGTTGCTTACATTTTCATTCCTGGGCCTGAAATATTTTCCAAAGGATTTGCACGTGAGGTATTCCAGCGAACGCTTAGATGATCTTTTGTTTGCAGAAGGCATTAGGCAGGAGGATTAATTTGCTGTAAGTTTGTTCAGGTTGGTACTTGCAGAAAGAGGAGAGGTTGAGGCCAACGTTTTAATTTGAAACGTGGAAACCAGAAATCTCTGGTGTAAGAGAGAGACAATTGTTGAGAGGAGTTATCAGCAGGCTAAACAGAGCAATCACACATGCAGGTTTAGTGCTTGAATCTATATTTATTGTCCATCTCTGACTAATACGCTTTGACGTAGCTTTCAGCAGCATGCGATCAAGCCAGTAAATGTCAGCAAATCTGCTGGAAAAAAACAGGCGCGGGACTCGAAAACCACATGGCGTTTGCTCCAAACGACGGCTGGATGAAGTCCAGAGCAGGAACCTGGTTAATGGGAACCGGATGTTTCCTGACAGCCGACGGAGCGAAAGAAAAGACAGAAGCTGAGGAGAAACGATACGGGCTGAAGTCGTCCCTTCGTCTCTGACGAGACAAACAGAGAAGGGGAGATGAACGAGCTGCCAGCTGAGAGTCATATGGAAAGTATTTCGTCCTCTCCTTGACAGATGCAGAGGAGCTCCTGACTCTCATTTTCAGTAATTAAGACGGAGCGAAATAAGAGGAGATGGGCTTTTTTATTGTTTTTTTTTTTTTTTTACGTTGTTCAGTCTCATTTATGGCTGACGGCACAGTTGCAATTGAAAATGATCAACAACTATATCAAAAATATGAGCATTCATTAAGTAAAATCTGTAGAAAGAAGCCTGTGGGAGCACAGTGGTTTACCTCTGGGTCCAAAATAGATCTTAATAACTAGTTTTTTTAGACAAAAACTAGAAATGTGAAGGTTCAACACATTCTTTCCAAGAGATTCCTCAGTTATGCGTTTTTTTCTTGGTGTTGTTGTTGGATTTTTCCTTCTTTTGAGTTCGTCACCATTGTTTTGCAATCCCAGCAGTAGTTATGGAGATTTTCAGCGAAGTGTGAAAACCAAAGGCCTCGTTCATGTCAGAGAGTGTTCATGTCCTGCAGCTAATTTGACACATTTTAAGGTGTAGCGTTCAGTTTGAGATCATGTCATTCGGATGTTTGTCCCACAGCCAGGGCCGTGTGATTTCATACCAAAAGTGTTTCTGACAGCATCGATTTATAATTGTAAAAGAACAAGAGAAACATGGAAGTTATTATGCAGTCTTAATGAGTTTCTTGAGTCTTCATTTGAGATCAATAGACGATGTCCATTGGGCACAATTTGTGGTTGTTCTGTGGATTCTTTTGAGTAGTTTACAGGTGGTTATTTCAAGTGTTTTCAGCATCAAATTGGCAACATAAGACAAATTGAAAGTTTTTCTAAGCATAAGTAGTTTAAAAAGCTACGTTTGACCTCTGATGAAAGTTCTTTTGAAAGCATGAAGTTGAATGACTGACCTTTTTACGGTAATGTGATGAACGCAGAAAACAGAATCAAAGATCATCTGTAAATTTCTTCATTAGCCCCAGGGTTATGAAACAACTGGGTTAAGGCCAGTCAGATAACTTGAGTATGGAGACAACAGCCAGACCACATATGTAGCTGTTTGTGAGCACAAAGTTTGTCAAGTAACACATTGCTTTCTTTTAGTGCACTTTTTACTTTTGTCCTTTACCTTCCATTTCAGCTGAGGCATTTCTCCCAGAATCCGGCTCCACACAGAATGATTTGCTAAATAAATATTTCCTTTATGAAATCAAATTTAAGTGGATTCTTCAACACCAGTGGTTATTCAGTGGTTGTGATGTACAGTATCCTCATATCTTTTCGTTAAACATGATCATTAATGTTACAGCTGCTAAAAATCCAACGGTGAGCGTTTCTGGCTCTGACATTTTCCGGATATGTCCTTATGCATCACTCTCTCCCCGAATCACCATGAAAAGACTGGAGGTTCTTTTCCTCCACAGTAACTACTGAAGCCATCTGCACGGCCGTCATCACTCTCATCATCTCGAACCAGAACAAACATTCTTGGCATGCAGGAGCCGACCAGCAAGCCAAACAAACCAAAGGCTCTACAAAGTCTGCATTTCAGTGACAGCAGAAAACAAAACCAGAACCACATGGGAGTTTTTTCTCCTTCTTCTTCTGGGAACCTCAAAGCACCTCCATTTTTGACTGTCATCTTTGCTGTGGAGAAACCTCAGACATGCCTTTGGTAATCGATTGAACTGCCAGTCTATGGGTTTATTTTATTACGAATATTGTAATGTACATCATGCATGCCGTGTTGATACAAATTGTTTTAAATTCTGACACCTCATTTCTCAGTGTGTGCAAAAATATCTACAGTGCCTTTCAAAACTATTTAGCACCTTGAACCGTTCTACATTTTTGATGTGTTGCAACCAAAAACTGACACAGATTAGTATATAAATGTAAAAGTTAAAGGAATTTTTTTTTAAATCCATACAAAAATCCACTTAAAATACGTGGCACTTTATGGAAGAGTGGCAAGAAGAAATTTATTATTGAAAGATAGAAATAAGAAATCTTGTTTATTTTTCAAATATTCTGAATATTTTGGTCTACGTCAAAAGTGCATGTGGTCAAAAATTAACATCCCAAACTCATGGTGAAACATGGCGGTGGCCACATCATGCTGAGGGGAAAGCTTTTCTTATGCAAGGCCATTGAAGGAAGATGGATGGAGCTAAATCTGTTAGAGGCCAGCACTACAAAGTGTATTCTTGTGGTTGAAGGGCCTAGTTGAAGTTCCTGCCAAGAGTCATTTCAGAACCTAATGCAAGATTGAGATGGTTTCCATTTAGCTGGGTTGAACTTGAGCTGTTTTGCACCAAAAAGCGTACTAATTTCAGTGTTTAATTGTACAAATGAAATAGAAGAGACCTATCCCAAAATACTCTGAGCTCTAATTGCAGAGAAAGGCGGTTCTACTGATTTAAGGAGTTGAATACAAACGTAGCTGCACTTTTTATTTGGGGGAGAAAAAATAAATTATTTACTTTACTTCCACTGTTTCCTTCTGCTTGTGCATCACATCTAATCCCAATTAGATATGTTAATGTTTTTTTTTGTAGTGTGACAGAACCTAAAGTACAAGGGGTTTGAAAACTATACGATATATAAAACACTACACACAATGTATTTAGCTCAGTGTCTGTGTTCATTTCAAGTAAAGAAGGTCATCTTAGTATTTCTGTATCTGGGACTGGACGCAGTAATTTCACATAAAATATTACTGCACTAAGCTGCATCTTAACACAGATTAAACACAATGTGGGTGTGTTGATATTGGCTCGGTGCACGAGTGAAAGAGGAAGCCACTCCTGTCGCCAAGGGTGACGAGTGATGTATACAGTTGGCTCGTTTCCATGCGAGACGCCTGGAGGATATCGCCGTTTGCTGCTAAGAGGACCCTTCAGCAGCTGAGGACCCTCCCTACCAAGCTTTCCGCTTCCTCCCTCCACCACCCGCCGGACCTCCACCCAGGCTTCAATAGGTCTGCCACCCTGGGAGGGGCAGCTCTTCCAGGGCAGGGCTCATTGGCTGTTCCCCTGTGGGTTTCTGTCATGGTTCTTCCTGCGAGAGCCGGCACAGTATCAGAAACGTCTGAGTGAGTTGAGTACATGAACATGTGTTGACCTTGTTCACAAGAAAGTGGCAGAGAGGAAAAGAAGTTGATGTACAACAGAGAAGACCTCGGATATTTGAGCGGCTGTAATTATAAACTATTTTACATTTTTCTTCAGGTCAACCAGAGACCGATGCATTGAAAGAGACACATTAAAGTTGCTGTGTGTAAATTTAAAACCGTAAATGCATTTCCTCCAAGCTGGGGCAAACGTTCTGCACAGCTCGTTTCCTATCTTCGTCAGTTAATCAAGTGCGTCTGTTTTTCAGTAAACCAGCCACTCCGTCCTTTTTTTCCATTGGCTTCCAGTCCAGTAATCTGCTGAGATCTACACCCAAAGACAGGCTGAGGTCAAAGGTTAAACCCGCAGTTCTCGTTTCACACGAAAAACTTCCATGGCCACAGAAACAACAGTAGGTGGTGCAGACTTAAAACAAATCCCGCTAACCAGCTTTGTCACTTGACAAGTGGACTGATGAACACGTGAAGGTTTCCCGATGGAAATCATTGCATGACGGGATTAGTGATTGAGAACACTGTGGATCTGCACACGTCAAAAAAAACAATTGTAGCTGTAACATCAAAAACATAACTAGGTGCACAATGTTCCTCTAAATCTACAAAAACATTAAAACTCCTTCGCTGCTCAAAATGTCGAGCTTTTCTTCTAAGTTGCTAACATTGATGAATTAGTCTGATAACATAGAGACAACATTCTGGTTTTATTTGTTTTAGCAACCATTAAATAGACAAACTTTTGCCTCTACGCTCCCCCAGCTGTTTTGAATCTGTTCAAAGGCAGCACAGTAGAAAATGCTTTCCTAGCTTTGATTTAAAGGAACTCAGTGTTTCAACAGTTTTGCAGTTTCCTGGAAGTTTGTTCCAGATTTGTGGTCTATGATGTATTTTATGGAGTTGATAAGAATATAATGGAATCTCAAAATATGCTCTATATTTATACCGCACCGTATGCTAAACCCTCTAAATCAGGGGTGTTGCATGCATTCCTGCATTCCTGCTCTGACATACCTCAATGTAAATCTTCGAGCATCACATGAATAAATCACTCCCACTTTCTCCAGGAGAAATAGTGCATTTATGTTTCAGCGTGAAAATGTATAACTTTTCAAAGAGAGAATATGTACAGGGATGTAGCTGGTTTTGAAACTCTGTGATCTTTTCTCGAAAGACTCTAAAATCCAAAGAAACCTCCACTTTTGAACTAGTTTTGGACAAAGAATTGAGTTTATTAAACCCTACTAACCAAGATATTAGCAAAGTTTGATGTTTAAGGCAAGATGCCAAGTTTAATTTGTAGCAGCAAGCCTCTGGGGACACTTATTCAATGCTTTGCTTGAGCCCATTCAGCTTGACTTCAGTGTAAAGGAAGCCAGATCAAAAGCCAAAGAACATAGCCATAGAATATGTTGTTATACGCCTTTGAATCAGGGATTCACACACCGAGGAAGCACATTACAGTGCAGTGGGTCAGGAGCGTGTGTGTGGGCCTGAACTCCCGGCGGCTAAAAAATAAAGTCAACGGGTTGATGTGGTCTGGCCTGTCATGAACGTGCTGGAGGTTTGCACCGTCAGCTGTGCTTTCTCAGGGAACCTCTCGTCTTCCTCCCCGGCTCCAGCTCTGCTCCTTCAACATCGTGTTTTCCCTCATGATTCTTAATCTCTTTCTCCTCTGCTTCTAAGTCGAGCTGCTTTCATCTCGGTCGCCTAATGTTTCAGATTCGCTCTTCAGTCGTCGCTCGAGAAATGTCAAGCAGAACAAATCGTTTGGAAGCAACCTTCAGTGGTGCCTGACTCGACTTTTGTACAAACTTCCAGCAAACATTTACTTTTTTTATGAAAGACGACCCTCTTTTTTCTCACCATCAGGGCTTAGATCCATCCACTTTGTTTTTCTCTTGGTGTGATTGATTCTTTTACTCAGGATATTTTTATCTGTCTTTTTCTTTGTTCTGCATTTGAGTCACATGTTTCCACCAAACCATGTTCATCTCTCTTTGGAACTGTATAATATTCATACGTTAGTCTCATGTTCATTTGAAAGGACCTTCATGTGTCAGGAAACTGTACCTGATGCCTGAACCAGACATGTAGAAGTCCACAGTTTTTTCCCCCCAATATTTTGTCTGATTTTAGAAAGGAGCAAGTGTGTTTGAGTTGTTGCCTCAAAATATTGCTTTAGATGTGCCTTCATGAACGAATTTGTGAATTAACATGTTAGAAGTTTACAATGTTTTCCTAGGTTATGAAAGGGATAAATATGGATACGCTCATGTAACTTGGAAAAAAATGGAATCAAAGGTTTGATCTACTACACGGATGTTTCATTGTTGCCATCTCTCAACGGACGGCTAAGACGGCATTTTCTCATGATGTCTGGACTCCACTGCATGCTGGCAGGGGTTGGTACAGGAAGTGTCTGCTCAGACCTGCCAGAAATTCACACCAGTTACTGTTTCCTGTCGCACATCCTCCCAGAGGAAAACATGGCGACTCAGGTCACAACTAGACTAGACCGTAAAATAAAATCTTATCAAAGGTTTGCAAACCTTCTGTTTGTCAAGAAAGTATTCAGACTCAAACTTCAAAGGATGTGTCGCTCTGGATCTGTCTTATCTCTAGCTATTTATTTACTTATAATGAAAGCAGTATTTCTTTTCAGTGTTTCTCATGGCTTCATATTCTTCATCATGTGACATTATTCCCAACCTGCGGCGCTCCTTAATGCTTTTTCAGCTTTGCAGCCAATTAAGGAGCATTTTTGTGGCAGCGTGCATCAGCTGCCTCCTGCCATCGTCTGGCTTCATGTCTCCGCGTCTCAAGTTTCGGGTTCAGGCGATGCGAGAGACAGGGCAGAGTTTGCCTTTGCGGTTCTAGGTCAGGCGTTCGTTCACACAACTCGACGGATTTTCTTACATCTCTTCATTTCTACTTCTAGTCCTCTTACGTTTCTCTGTCGGAGCGGCTGCGTGCTGCCACAAGTCGCTAAATAGTTTTTCAGTCAATTAAAGGTTCAAAAGCAGCAACATGCACACACTTCATAAGAGGTTTTTGCTACTAAATGAAGGCCATGATTACAAAATGTTAAGCTGGAATCGAAGGATTGACCAGTTGTCTTCCTGTATCATCTATTTAAGTGGAAAATTATAACTTTATGACCAGCTAATCATAAACAATGCTATTCTATTGCTGAAACCTCATCCGTTTTTAAGGCAATCTGCAGTCCACAGACATATTTCTTTGTTTCGGTGGCGTCCTCTCCAGCAAAAACAGCCGCTGCTGAATTTCATCCAGAAAAACAAAGATGAAAAAAACCTGATGATTCTGGATACCTCCAAGTCCCGTTTAATAGATTTCAGGTCACAGCCTTAAAGGGAGGAGAAGAATCCGAGTAAGATGCTGCCAAATATAAACTGAACTCTGGATTCCCGAATCGTTCCTGTTTTTGTTTTGTTTTTTTCCCCAGCCTTGAATGAAGTTCCTTCACTTGTGCAGAAGAAACACTTCAGAGGACAGCTGGTCTTTGCTGTGTCTTTGAGTAGTTCATCACAGGAAGAAGGGGTTGGAAACCCAGAGGGGGCATCGGGGGCAATTGTTGCAGCAAACCATGAGATAAGTGTCGTGTTTTATTTATTATATTGGGAA
Source organism: Micropoecilia bifurca (assembly GCA_903067075.1). Lineage (NCBI taxonomy): Eukaryota > Metazoa > Chordata > Actinopteri > Cyprinodontiformes > Poeciliidae > Micropoecilia > Micropoecilia bifurca. The sequence goes on along the minus strand of CAEGAF010056791.1, from coordinate 2,970 downwards.
ACAATTTATTCACACTTCTAAATAGCTAAGAAGTTCAAATGTACATTAGAAATGGCATGATGAACAATAAGACTCAAGAATGAGACCAGGAGTCCCAGTCCATTTTTAGGACACAGGTCTAAATCAAGTATGAATGTCACCAACGTCAAAGGAACTTAAAAAAGAAAAAAAAGCAATTTTAAGTTGCATCAACAGCTAAAAACAAAGGTTTTGCTCAAGCGCAAAGCTTTCCAATTGTCACGAAAACGTCCCGTCTCATGCAATTTGAAATAGTTTGTTTTTGTCATGGAGGTTTGCGCAGATGCCGTTATAAACTGAGCCTTTGTGGAAACTGTGAATTTCAACCCCTGAATCACTGCAATGGCACACGTATAAAGATATTTGTAATATTTCCAGTCCCTCCTCTTTACTTTCTCCTCAGCTTGAACCAATTATTGATGCATTGCCTCCACACTGACTGATTACATCTCGCTGTTTCTAGGATTTGGTCTTTTAACGATTGGTGTGTTTGCCCTGATGTTTTTATTGCCCTTTTGGGATTTTATGGCGTGATTCTTAGCATGACTCGATCCACAGAGAATATGCCTCTTTCCTTTGTGATGCGTGACACCGCTTTTGCAACAAATAGTTTTCTAATGCAGTCGGCATGCGGTGGCTGACTGTTCTGTTACGTAGCTCTTTACTGTCCTATTTCTGGCTCAGGTTAAGGTATAAGGGCAGGACCCACACAAAGGTCCTGTAATTACAGTCCCAGCTGAGGGGTTGGAGGTTTGGGGCCTTGTTTACGCTGAATCAGTGAACCCTCCCTTCTGTAAAATGCTTTCACCGGGTCCTGGTAACAACAACAACAACAAAAATAAAAGATTAATTCTCAGAACTTTTGCAATGCAAAGCAAGTAAAATATGCAAGAGATTAAATACACACAAAATCTGAAGAGTCAACTATGCTCATGCCAAATATCCATAAATACTTGCTGCACTCTCTGACACCGACACCCCTCTCTCTCTCCTCGGCTCCTCTTACGATCCTCGTATGTTTCCAGAGGAATGTTGATGCAGTGGAGTCGTGTTCTGGCAGCAAGGTTTGCTGTTGTTTTTTTTTCATTTTTTTTCACTTGCTTTTGTTTACAGCTAAGGAATCCAAAAGTATCATTAAAGGAGGACAACTTGGCAGTTCACAGGGAGCCCGACTTGACGGATTCCTATCCTCCACCCCACTCTAATAAATAAGTTCTTGTTGAAAGGTGGCAGCTGTGATGAAGAAGTCTGTGTGTTTCAGCCGTCAATAGCTTGTAAATATTTCAGCGTTCAGCGAATCGCTACTAAGCCAGTTTACGCTTGTGAACTCATGATGGGGCGTTTACACCGTGTGGAAGCTGACTTGTTGTCATGAAAACATTTTCATTCCAACTTAAATTAGTCAAATCGTCTTTTGTAGAGGATCCATGTGTTATCATTTCAATCTCAACCAGGTTGCAGGTTTTGCACAGAAAGTGGTTGCGAGCTTCCCCAGTACAGCTGCCTGCTGCAGGAAGTTAGTAAAAGTAGCTGCTTAAAATGAAGCTATTGCTTCAAAAGTTGTGGGATTATTGGGATCAGTTTATTACTTTTTGTTATGTAGGAACCATGTAGGCAGATTATTATTGTAAGAGTGTTCACAGGAATGGGAGCTTATGAATTATGATATTGTGTCTTCAGTTTTATTACTGAGAGTTTAGTAGGTTTATGGTTTTACGGTCCTATCTAGAATAAAATCAATCAGTTGAACATCTAAAATACCTGTCTGCCATAGAGAGACGTGTAACTTTTCTTGTGTGTTGATTTTGCTAATTTAATGTGGAACTATTTGGAGCCTTCCTCCGTCCTGCTTTTGGCGTAGAAAGTGTTTGAGCAAAGATTCGTGGAATGCATGTTCCGCTGTCTGTTGTCGGATTGGGCGTGGGTGCAATTACGCCACAAATGACCGCATCATACTTTAATATCAGAAAAATTAAAGCTGACAGCCAAATGCCGGAGATTTAATTGTCCTTTTTTTATCCGCTGTTGGTTTTAAAAAGTGAAAATACAACAGATTTATAGCTACCAGTGACACACTGGAGAGGAACGTCGATGAGTTCATGTCCATCCATCATGCAGTCTGTCATCATCAGCACCAATTACATTTTCATCTTTATACGCGATGGTTTTTAAAAAAGAACTTTGCTAATAATATATCCCAGTGTCAAAACAAATATGGATTACATCAACATCGATTTGGCAAGCCAGATTCCTTAAATCCATTGCTCTGAATATGATTAAAACAGGATGGCTTCCATTATGCTCTTTATTAGCAGACCACATGTTTACAGTTCCTTCACAAAAGAAGCTGCTTCATCTGCAAGCGGTTAAAAGCAAAGTCAAGCCAGAGCGCATTAAAAAAATATATATTTGTAAATTCAGACCACAAAATCTATTTTGGAAATCAATCGGGGTCTTTTGAACAGGCTCCACCGTGGTTGTTGACAGTAAAAGATTTTATAGCTTTCTAATGCATCACGACTACAGACTAGTTTTGTTCTATTTGCCGTTTTATTGGCCAACCCAAATTTTCCTCCTGACTTCCATCTCATGTCTGACTCAGTGGCCAAAACCTTGTTCCAAATATGTTGTCTGTTCCTCCTTGTTAAAGCTCTGTGACCCAAAACAACACTTTAGGTGATTGGAGACTGGAACAGAGCAAATAAGATAAGATAAGATAAGATAAGATAAGATAAGATAAGATATTCCTTTATTAATCCCGCAGTGGGGAAATTTACATTGCTACAGCAGAATAAAGAGCAAAACCAATATAAAACTCTATATATACAAAAGAAATATAAATAAACAAATTCCAGGTTTATTGCCCGTAGTATAAAATGGTGAATTACTTAGAGCAATGGTTATTGTACAGTCTGACGGCGGCCAGAAGGAAAGACCTGCGGTATCTTTCCC
>CAEGAF010056781.1:0-27557 GCA_903067075.1 Micropoecilia bifurca | reverse complement strand
TACATATTTGAAGTTGTTGTCCAACCGGAGCAACATATTAACAACTTAATCCTCATATAGTCCATCATGGTTGTTGTTTTTCTTCCCACTTGTATCAGGACTCAGAATAGTGAGATTTGTTGAGAATCAGAGACGTTCAGTTCGGATTAATGCGGCCTAGATGTTTTTGGTCGCATTTGAATCGGATACGTATCGAATATGGGTCACATTGGAAAAAGAATCTGACCTGAGCTGTTCACACTGCCATGAAAAGATCAGATACAGGTCGCATTATGTCAAAAAAATCAGAATTGTGTCACTTCAGGCTGCAGTGTGAACGCAGCCTTAGTGTGTGATTTAACCTGTGAATTGGGCTCCAGCAGTAAACCACTGATAGTTGCACCTGTTTATCAGCAGGTTTGAATAATAACGCCTCCTCAGTGAGTTATGTTGGAAGGTCAGAGGGCATCACCAGGCCTCCCTCAGGCTGTTCTGCAGATGAAAGCTCTCTGTGGGTTAAGAGCCACTTTAAACATCCGTTCCTGATAAAAACCCGTGTCTGAGCGGAGCTGGATTATGGGCCTGCCGTTGACCCGCTCCATCTGCTGCAAATGACAGTACAAAGCAGCGTTTTGGCAGCAAACATAAAGAACTGCTGGAGATAAAAAGGACGCCTCGGCGTTCCACATATTCTTAAGTGCGTTTAAGTGTCTTAAAGTCTCAATTAAGTGGTGTGTTATTGCAGGTTTTCACAGCGGCTACAAAAATGCTCTGTCAGTGTGGATTACAGTGTGCTGGAAATTTATTGGAGGAGAAAAACCTCAGAGCTTACATGCAGAGTGTTTGTAAAAACAGGAATGGAAGATTAACAGACTGTGAAATCATATTTTCATGAACCTTTAAATAGGGCTGGATGATATGACTTAAGAATAGTGGATCCAATTCCCAGTTTTAATCAATTTTCTTGCTGTTTTTTCCAAAAACGAAATGACAGAAAATATTTTTTAAAAGTGCCTTTTTTTTAAATAATCTCTTCTGTGAGTTGTTTGATGTAGTATTAAGGCCAATTTTGTTTAATTATAAGAAGATAGTCATAATAGCAGAATAAAGATGCAATTTTACCAAGAAAATGTATTAAAATTACAAGAAAAAAAAACTTTTTAATAGAAAAAGGCACGGATAATATATTTTTGCTATTTTTTAAGAAGTTTTCATGAAATTTAATTTATTCTACTAATATTTGGACTTTATTGTCATATAAATTTATTCTTATAACATTTTTATTTAATTTTTGTTAAAAAAAAACATTTGCCTGCCACTTATTTTTTGTCCTATTCTTGATTTTAATTCAAATTCCAAATAAATAAATAACTGTAAAACGTTTGTGAAAACAAGATGGCCGTCCTGGGCGCGATGACATCACTCTAAACGATGGAAACCTATTAGTGACGCAAAATTCCACAATTTTACAATGAAATCTTCAAAAAGCAAAACTATCCAACAAAGACAAATAAAAATATCTTCTCAAATAAAATATTCTGCATTACTGTAACCACATCTATTTTTTATGTTGTATGATGAAAACGACAAATGTTTAACCTTTCATTGCTTTAGTTTACAGTACTTTAAAGTACCTAGATTTGGTAAAAACAAAAAAAATTGTATAGGATGTGCATAGGAACATCGAGAGACTGAAATCAGTCATTTGAGCCCAAATTAATCTTTTTAGACAATGTTATTTTAGTCCACAGTAACTGAATTTGAGTCTAAATGGGGCTTAACCTGTCAGATCTCATAAAAGCAGAGACGTTTCAGCTGACGTGGTTTTCTGGGACCAAACAAGCAGCCAGAGATGCATCTGTTCCAGTGCAAACATGTGTTAAAGATGGGAGAGGAGGGTTTTATCTCAGCATGAACCTCAACCTCGTATTGACATTAATGTGGTAAAATGAGATTTCTAGCTTTTTTTTTTTTACTTCTGTTGTTAAAGTTAAGTTTCCTTTTTGTGTTCATTTTAATTCAGAACAGAAACTGTAATATTCCTGCTGCTTTGGCGTAAACGGTAAACTCATCTATAATTATGATTTGCATCAAAATAATAAAAACAAACCAACAGCTGCATGTTTAGTTCTGTAGTAAGTACAAATATATATTCAAATTTTTAATTGTGGCACTTTTCAGGTAATTATTGCTATAAAAATGTGGACTAAAAACACTAGAAAACAAAACACTAGAAAGCAAAAAATGTCAAAAATCATTAAAAATAAAAAACAAAAAAAAAGTAAAATATGGTAAAAAATAAAACTGACTTCATAAAAATTCAGAGTAAATATTTTTATTTAAAGAAAATGGCATGTTGCCTTCTGGTGCCTTCTTTTTTTTATTTAGATGTTAAAAATTATAACGACACAAAACGTTTTTGTTGCACAGATGTAGCACAGTTAATTTTCTCTGTGTTTTGTTTGATTTTGTAAACGTGGACTAGCTGGTTGACCTCTGGAAACATTTACTAATATTTTTTTAAATGATATTGATGATGTTTTAGTCTGTTCAGTTTTAAGGCCTCCTTTCAGAATGATATGTTTCAGGGCGTCCTGTCACTTTAAATCTGAATAAGCTGCTGTAGGCCACGCCCACAAATCAATGTTCACACTCACACCCAAAAATGGCTGCAAACAGATGCACAATTATACAACCGTACATCTTTGAAAAGCAAAAGTGGAGCCTCCTGCACAACCATCAAGAATGCAGCAAGCGGTTTCTGAATGGGAAAGTCAACAACAAAACAGACCAGTTGACGTACTGGAGCTCAGCTCGGGTTGCTAGGTAACAGGCTGGAGTTGCTAGGTAACACTGTGACTAAATAATTGGGAACGGCTCGTTTTCCAGACACCAGAAAACATGAACTTATTGCCAAGAAACAGCTGCGTGGATTTTTTTTTTTAAGTGCTAGAGCTTAAAAAAATACAACATGAAGAATGTGAATTTTACACATCAGGTCCCCTTTAAAGAAAGTCAGTTGAACTCCAGTAGAGTCTAAATATCGCCAATAAATTAAACACTTTAAAGTCGGTTTTACTTTCTCTCTGCTCTCAGATAAAACAAACAAAAGTCCTTTGTGTGGCTCCCACTCCGGCTCTTTGGATTCTTTTTTACTCGGCTGCTGTCAGAGCTCCCAGTGCTCTTACCTCACCAGTGGGATCAGGCCAACTGGAAATGTTCGCTGTGGTTTAGGGCTCTGGGAGTTTTGTGGTCACTTTGAATCGAGGTGCAGCGCAGCAGCTTGGGAAAGCAGCAGCAGCAGCAGCAGCAGCAGAGAAACGTCTCGGTTGTTATGATTATCGCCTTAATGAAGGGAGAGGTTGTAAAAGATGGCGCTCCGCTCGCCGGTGCCGCCGTCACCTGAGGAAGACGCATGAAACGTCAAACGGGGAACAAACCGGCTCCTTATAATCATTTCCTCATCTATCTCCCAGTCGGTCTGGTTCCCATTTGGGAGCTAGTTCACATTTGGCTTTAACGTAAAAAGATTTGTTACTCCGATTTAAAACTAGTTCACATCTCATTATGATGCTGGGATTTTTAGTAGGTTTGGACGGTGCTGCTAACTTTAGATCGCAGCTCAAGGAGATAAATTAGGCAAAATATCTCACTTATTTGCCAGGAAATAAGATTAGACGCTTCAGATGACAGGGAAGTAAAATATAGGGAATTTTCTCAAGCACTTATACTTATCTACCAACCGTGAATCAGAGTATGTAGATTATTTACTTTGGACTAAAGTAACCTCTGGAAACATTTAAAGCACTTTGTATTGCCTGTTTGCTGAAAATGTCCTATATAAATAAATTACCTTTACCTTTAAGGCTGAAACAATTATTTAGGATAAATCGATTACTACAATAATTGTAATCTAAGTTAGTAAATGATTAATCATTAAAGTATGCAGCCTCAAAAAATATCAATTTGGTAGAATAACAACATACTCAGAGCAGTAATTAAATAAAAACTGCAAAAAATGTATGAATTTCTTAAATTATGCTCCACCTAAAACTCCTCAACCAACATAGCTTCAGCTTCAGCAGAAAAAAATGCTATTAAGAGCCTTTTCAATTAAATTATTAATCAGATAATCTCAGAAATAGTCAATGATATCCATATTGATAAGTCAGGCAGAAAGAGCAGAGCTTTTGTTGATGTTATTAGTAGAGTTTAGCATTTCCTACAAATGATAAAACACTAAATTACTAATGTATTAATGCATATTTTATTTAAAGAATAATTAAGTGGTTAAATGGAAAATCTGTGGAACGTGCCATTTTTAAGAACAGATTAATCATCAGAACAATCAACAGAATAATCAACTTAAATAATTGTTTTAATGAAAACTACTAAAATGATTGTAATCGATTATTGATATTTGCTGATGTCAATCACATTTATTTTCATAGCATTTTGAGCAACAAGGCAGTTCAAAGTGCTTTACAACATAAAAACAGAAGAAGTCATAAAATCAGTATACAGTCAAGAATGGAGAAACATTTTGACGATGCCATGTTTGCATCTGATTGGCTCTGATTGGCTCTGATTGGCTCTGGTACCAGAAGCTCCCAGTTTGACTTCCATACTGGGTTTTAATTTGCCCACTTTAATATTTCATATTTTACTTACAGTTCAGTTTATCAGATTTTAGTCAGCTTTATTGCCATGATGAAGACAATTCAGTTACTTTATTTGTCCCTAAAGGAAATTAAATGTAACTGGAGATTAACTGTCTTTGTGGAAGTGGACTAGCGCAGGGCATTATGGGTAAATACAACCAAAACAAACTCACACATCTAGCGCTACAGGAAGAAATGGCTCAAAAAAGAAAATCTGGTACGAGTTCATGTTTGTTTACATTGTGTGAAAAAGGAAAGGCAGAAGGTTGTGTCTTCCTCAAAGGTTTTCCTGTCATTTCCTCCAACGGTTCTTGGTGCAGCGCCCCCAGAGGCGAGGAGGGGAACAGGCTTTCCAAAGGGCTTGGTTCGTTTGACTCAGTGCAGTGTGACAGAGAACCACAGTAGCTGAAAATGTCACAAATGTTACAACTTTGGTCCCCAATTCAACCAAATTATTAATTGTAAAAGCACTTAGTTTAGATTAACATTGTCATTATTTGTGTTTTCTGAAATGGTTTGCAGGTTTGAACAACACACACGATTCTTAAAACCATATTGTGTTTTGGTTTTTAAAATGTTCAGGCCAATTTGGTGTCAAACAGCTGGAATCAGCTTTGACTTTCTCTGGGCTTTTGGCTTCTTTTCATAAAATGTTTTTTTCCCGTTCTTGTCTCATTAGTCTCAAATTAAAAACATAGAGCCGCCTGCGGTGGCATTCCAGGGCATTGGATGATACTTCCAGGCGAGTCAGAGTTTAGAGCCAAGTCTTCATATTTCAAGGTAGATTTTTATGATATGGGGCATTACACGGAATAAAACCTCAGAGGAATGTGAGCCTCAGGGCCGGTCTTTGTCTGTGGGCTTTGAAATGCTTTCATTTCCGACATTTTATCCCGACAGGCTCATTCCAGCGCTGAGGTTATTGTTTTCCGTTTGGTTTGACGGAAAGCGGGCCAGACATGAAGCGTCCCTCCGTTAAACTGGTTATTCATCACGATCAGACACATTTTCCATTTAGAAGAGGCGTCACTGATGTGTTTAAGATGATTAAATTAAGAATTCAAAAGAAGTTCAAAGCAGCTCAGTCAATTAAAACCACGAGTAAAGCTTTAAACCACGGCCCTTTCATTTTTTGATCTCGCTCTAATTTACCTTTTATGAGTCCTGCACAGTTAATTTAGTAGAGTATAAAACCCCAGAGTTGCTTTGAGAACAGGACGATAAGTCAATTTTATTGATTAATTGAGTTTTCTGCTTTTGAAGATTTAATTTTTGGAAAATGTGGGTTTTTTACTCCTGGTGCTTCCATAGTTCATCGTGATGTCAGCATGCCAACGGCGGCCATCTTGTTTGACAATCATGTTTTACTATTTGGATGTTGAGTATTAGAGCTAATTTACATTTTTTATTTTATTTATTACCATAATAAAGTAGTAAGTTTATGAGAACCTCGCAAAAACTTAAAATAACATGGATCTTATTATGAAGTTATACTTTGGTTTAAGTTTTACAGCTAATTCTTAATACCTAACAGAAATAGTTAATCTTTCAGCACATCAACAATAATTATTATCAGTAGTAGGACAATCATGCAAACAACTATGTTTATTTTGAAGACTTTTTGAAGTTTCCCTAATGCTTAGTTGTACAACTCGCAGAAGGGATGATTAAAACTCAGAAATGTTATTTCTAAGCCTTTTCGTTCACCAGGATTATCCTGTAAATGTAACTGTGTTGTTTTTCCCTCAGTTTGGGCTGAAGGCTCCTCTCTGCCTCACTCCAGTCATCGCTCTCTGAAGAAAACCTTCGGTCCTTCATCCAGAGACTCGCTGTGCAACCACATGCTGAAGCATCTCCACAACGGAGCCCGAATCACCGTGCAGATGCCTCCGAGCGTGGAGGGACACTGGGTGTCCACCAGGTCAGCCGCTTTCCCTGCTAGCAACTTTACACAAAGGTCCGGACTCGGCCTGCAAGTCATGATTATTTTATCAAATCGATCCATTAGATCTTTTTAAAATGGCACATTCTACAAATTTTTTATTTAACCACTTTAGCCTTTGTCTAAGAAATATGTTAAAAGATTCAAATAGACAAGTAATTCAGTTCCTTTTAAAATAAGAAAATAAACATTTTATTGCCTAAAATGCACCAATATAGCATTTTAGGTTATATTAATGCTATATTTCGCCGGTGAAATGCTAAATTGCAGCTATCTTCCAAACTAGCATTTAGCTAGTTCCAAATGCTAGTTTTTGGAAGGGTTAGCTAACTTCCAAACTGAAGCTAGTTTCAGCTTCAACCAGACAAATCTAAAACTATGCAACTTGAGGAGTTTGGGGTTAAATGTATTTACAGACAAATAATGTCTTTTTATCTTTAATACAAAATGTATATCTTTTAGCAAATGTCCTTTTTTGTAGTCTGCTATTTAACTAATTACTAATTTAGTTGACAATTATTTAAATAATTAATTAATCATGGTTAATCATTAATCGCTTCAGCCTGAAAACATTTAAACATTTATTCATTTAATGGAGTATTTAATTAGTTTTTTAAGTAAATGTATCCATCTAATTTTGACCCTTTTGGCCCTCCGTACTTACCTTCATAGCTCTGAGCAACTCATTAAAATATCACAGTTTTAGTTTTAAGAAATGCCCTTTATTTTAGTCTGTATACTCCAGCTAACGATTAATCAATTTACTAAGCTGATAATTATTTCAATAATCAATTAATCACAATTAAACCGATTCATCCCTAGTTTTAATTAATTGCCTGGGTAAAAATGTGGACTGTAATGTAACTTTGACCATGAACCTTTATGAGTTTCATGTGCCTTCCTGTGTGTTTGTTGCAGCTGTGAGGTGAGACCCGGCCCGGGGTTTCTGACCCGATCCTACAGGTTTTACCCCAACAACACCTTCCAGGCCCACCAGTTCTACTACGAAGACAACCACTGCACCAAACCCTCCTACACGCTGGTCATCAGCGGCCGCCTGCGCTTGCGCCAGGCGTCCTGGATAGTCCGGGGCGGCACAGAGGCAGAGTACCATCTCCACCTGGTCCAGACTGTGCCTCACACCACCGCCAAGGCCAAAGAGCTGAGCGAGCGGCTCGGCCGCAGCTGCAGGGGGGCGACCAGGGGCCCCTGGGAGCCCGGCGTGACGTACGAGCTGTGGAACGAGGAGGGAGGCTTCGACTGCTCCAAAGAGCTGAACTTCACCATGCATGAGCTGCAGCTGCTGCGGGTGGAGAAGCAGTACCTGCACCACAACCTGGACCACCTGGTGGAGGAGCTGTTTCTGGGGGACATCCACACCGAGCCGTCGCAGAGGCTCTACTACAAACCGTCCAGCTACCAGATCCCCCTGCAGAACGCCAAGGTTGGTTCTTTTAAAAAAAAATTACTAAAAAAAGGGTGGCCTGTGTTGTTTTGGGTCTTTATTTTGATATTTTTTAAACAATTTTGATTATATCCATTTTAACTGAGGATAAATTTACCTACATTTCCATATTTAAAACAGGGGCAAGTAACCTTTATAAAGATATTTGTTAATACTGTCATTATGCCATGACAGAATAATATGAGTAATCTGCCTCTTCCATCTCTTAGTGCCATCAATCATGCTCATATGCGACAATCATGTAATCATTCTCATGCTGCTTAATGTATTAATGGCACAGAAACAACTTATTGTTCCAGAAAAAGGTTTTTGCTGTCATTAGCAAACCCGTTATTGTTTATCTAAACAATGACATATTTATTCATAACTGAAGTAACTGTCTTGAGTGTTAGTACAAGCTAAGATAACTAGCTTTCAACCCATGTTGGTTTGCATTGAAGCAAGCTGGGTTGAAAACTAGCATTGAACCTAGTTAGCGTCAATACAAACCAGTTTTGAAGCTAACTAGTATTGAACCTATGAAGCTAACTTGAATTTAGTCTTCACTAAAAGATTGAAATTTTGGACGGTTATTGTTTAGCATTGGTTGATAACCAAAAATATTGTTTATTTGTAGATAAATAATGACAATGTTTATTCATAAACTGGCATTGAAGCGAGCATTCAAGTTAGCTTAAATGCTAGCCAGGATTCACACTAACTTGAATTTAGTCTTCACTAAAAGTTAGCATGAATGATCAAGCTAACTGGCTGGGAGAAGCTTTAGCCTAGCAAAGAGAACGGGGAGGGTCTGCGGTGCATCTACACAAGCGTGATTGACTGCGCTGAGACCCACTATGATTAGTTGTTTCTAGTTAGCAATGGGAGAAGGCAGATGAGTTAAATCTTATCACAAATTTAATGTCATACTAAACTATCAAAGACAACTTTAACAAATAAGTAAAAAACATTTTATTAGTTACATACTGTATCTTTAAAGATTAAAATTAAGTTATTTGTTGAATACCTTCAATATGTAGTTCAAATAAAATTAGGTAGGTTCTCCCTGGTGTCATTAAACGTCAGAAGAATCTGACTTTTCACCACCATCTTTTCCTCCTTTATGCAAAGGAATTGCAGTCACTCTCCTCAGAGGTGAGTATTGTGCCTGTCTCTGCTGTGCTCCTCCTCTTGTGCCTGTTCTCCGTCTCGTTCAGCGGAGTCGCAACTTGTTTGTGAAATGCAGCTAAAGAAAAAGAACAGCTGCATCATCACCATTTTTTAAGCACATTTTTGAAGTACCGCGTTAAAAACGACTTCAAGTGAGCGTAAAAACCTTTCTGCAGAATTAGGGAAGTTATTTCAAATTTCACCATTTCCGTCCAGTAAATGTAACTAGATAAATGTAACTAGTTCCTCCCCCCCCTGCCTTCTCGTCAGAGTGTATGCTAATATTAACTAAGCAGAAACTGTGTTGATTTCATCTCAAATCCAAGACCTCTGCTGTGCTGACAGGATGTAATTTCTCTGTTAACGTTGCTGAACAGGAGTTTCCCTGCTGGCTACAAACTCCTGAGTGATGTTTTCACTGTCACAGTCTGCTAAGATTACAATGAAATCCTGCTGGAGTCGGTTATCTAAATAAATACCCCTTTCCACTGGGATAATGGGCTTCGGTGTTGCAGATCAGAGCGTAAGCAGAGCGTGGAAGGATCACACGGTCTCCCCTGTTGAGCCGAACAGACCACAGCCGTACTGACACTCCTTTGACCTGAAGAGCCAGTGGGAAGCCGGGGAATTTCTCTGGGACCAATTCAACGCACCGCATTTGTAGAATCTGGTTAAATACTCCAGAAAACTGGGTCTGGTTTCAGGTGCGTTTCAGGCTCGAGACAAAGAGTGTTTCCAGACCTGAACCTGGTTTAGACTCGGTTCAGTCATGAACACCCAGAGGAAGTTAATTTGCCTTGAAGTGGAAGGAGCAGTAATATGTAAAATTGACTTTTTTGAGCTTTAAAATGTTATCCACTCATCATAAACACACCTGGAGTGTTGAGAAATCCTTTAATCTCCATGGCAACCATTCAGCTGTGGAAAACGCCTGGGTGGACCAAGCTCCGCCTCCAAGGCACAGCTCCTCCCATGATCTACCAAACCTATGCCTTACAGAGCAGCCCTCCCTCCTTCAGCTCCTTCAGACTAGCCAGGAGCAATTAGCAAACACCTGGTGAAACATCTGCTAAGCTCATTGTACGAGCTACTTCTTCATGAGAAGTTGATTAAAAAAACGACAAAAAACGTTGTTACAGGGTTAATAGAGGAGCCATGTTGTTATGACTTCCTGAAGGCGGGGTTTCAGAAAGATCAGGGGCTTCTTAAAGAGACAGAGGCCCAATTTCAAGGGAGTAAAATTTCTTTTAAGTCATATTTGATAAAAGTTAATATATACATTTTTTAACGACTGAAAGTAACAATTACTTGTAGACCTGTCATAAATTAATCTTTTTAAAACTTTTTAAAAATGTTTCTCTTTTCTCTGTTTCTACCAAAAACTGGATGATGAAAGTCTTTAATGTTTTGGTCTTAATAGCCCTTTATTTGAAGGACAATTTTGTTTACAGACTTTATGATTACTTCTATTTGCTGTTCCTGTTGCTCTATTCATTTTGAATATCTAAAATGTCTTCCAGTTCCAGAGTTAAAGTTTATTCATCTTTGAGGATGTGCGCTTGCATTATTATTCCTTTACCATTATGTTTATTGGAAATGGTCTCAAACAACAATATTAATGTTTATTGTAATAACATCTTTGAAAATCGACAGGCCTGGTGACTTAACTATAAAATAACACTATGTGCCTTGGAAACACATAATACTGCTGCCTCTTAAAAAAAGAGTGACGAATGGAGTTAGATTTATCTCAACACAGACGACGTTAAGCCAACATTTTAATTAATCAACAAACCTATCTGGAATATGTTATATAGTTCTTTTTTTAAACTCAAAATGCATGAACTAATCCATGTTTTCTTTCAATCCTATTAATCTTTATTTGCATAAATAAAGTATTGCTTAATCATGGGAACAAACAGTAAATTTGTTTCCAATTGTCTTGTTTCTTTGTGATTAAAAAGGTTCTGCTGCTCGGCTCACCCACGTCTATAAGCTCCAACATTTTTCATTTTTTACTCAGGGGCTTTTAGTGACTATCCAAGCCATTAATTTTAAGCTGCTGTACCCAGAACTGGTCCCAGCCCAGAACCCTTACTGGTGCCAGCATGTTCATTTGTGGTTACTGGGTGGAACTCGGCGGTGATGCAAGAGAGAAATTTGTTTCTTTCATTTTCTCTGGCCCGGCTGCAGCTGCGTCACCGAGGGAGACGAGCGACGGCTCTGTAACCATCTATTCTGGGTCGCAGCCGCTGCCTTTATTCTGTCACTTAAATTCAGAAATTTCACTGGAAATCATTTATATTCTAAAAAATACTGTTTCTAAGGATCTGCAGGTCTTTATTTAAATGGAATTAGGGTTAGAAATTCCCTCTATTTCTGCATTACTTAATAAAAAATATATTTTTATTGTATTTTATATTCTATTCATTAAGCTTGTTTGCTATTTTTAGTTTATATCTTATAAAGCTTGATTAATAAATTAAATCTTAGATGTTTAAATAAGTTTTTATTATTCTTATTGCTTTTATTGTCATGTTGTAGCATGTAAAGTACATTTTATAAAATGTTATTAAAACAGCATAATTCATAGATTTCCTTAATTTCATTTATGATAACATGATAAACTGCAACAGAGAAAGCAAGAAGGTTTACAGTTAGGGCTGAAACGATTAATCATGATTAATAAATTATTAAAATAATTGTCAACTAATTTAGGAATCGATTAATCATCAACAGGTGTGTAAAAAAGGTGACTTAATGAAAGAGCAAAAATATTCAGCAGTAATTAAGGCGAAACTGTACAAAAATATATACATTTTTATTTAAGATTTTTTAAAAAGGTTTTTTAACAAAAGGTTACAATAAGAAAGATATGTTAAATATCCCAAAAATAAATTAACAAGGCGACTAAAAACGATAAATAAAACAGAAATTAAAACCACATTCAACCAAAAGCATAGATTCAATGTTTTACAAAATCTCTGCTGACAAAATTGCAGTTCAAAAACATTAATCATCAGAATGAGAATTATTGAGCAGATTTATTGCGACAGGCTTGTTTATGATTAATTAACTTTGAAAATTTCAGAAATAAAATCAGTTTTAGTGTTTTTTATCTTCTTGCATTTTGGGGTTTAAAGTGGACATTTTAAAATCGTTTCCAGAAGTGGAAAATTTTAACTTATATTCTTGTTAAATTAAGATCTTACAGACACAATTAGCTACAAACAATATAGTTAATACCGTCTCAGTTTCATCACCTCAAGGTCACAGTTTTTAAACAAGTTGGAAATTTAAAAAAGTAATTAAGCAAATAAATGAAAAAACATTTTTAATGTTTTGGCCACTAATTGTACTCAGAATGTTTTTGTTTTATACTGCATACACGATATTAAGTTAACTACTTAACCACCTACATTCCTAATGTTGGTCATTATGCGTTTTCTTCTTGATGGAGGTATTTGATGTATTTTTAATAGGAAAGCCTGTCTAGTTTCTGTAAACTTCTGGGTGTTTTTTTTAGTTTACATGATGAGAAAAAACACAAACATTCGAGTATTTTATATGGGGGAAAAAAAATCCCAATTAGAAGTTTTGCTTTTCAATAAAGATGCAACGAAATAAATGTTTGACCAGTAGTAACACACAGTTATTGTTGGCAATAGCGCCACCTACTGTTCCAATGTGGAAAACAGACTCAGACAAACATAAACAAGACGATGTCGCCCTTAATTAGTTGGTCTTGGCAGCAACACATCTGAACGTAGAGGTACTTTCTGTTGGAAATGAAAGCAAAGTCCAGAGTTATATTGGCAACAATAACTCAGTCAATGACTCTGTCCAAGAAAGAGGGACAAATAAACTCCGAATAATCGGGTTCACTTCTCTTTCCTATGAGATTTAAACCATTTTAAATTAAATGTGGCCGTTATCTGTCGTCGTGCTCCTTCAGCCTGATGACGGCAGTAAACCAGTGGTGGAAACAGGTGTTTACTGATTTTCTTAAGTAACTTTTTAAAAAAAAATACTGCTCTAGAAAAACATTCCTATTTGAAAATGTTTCTTTAGGACATCTGTGACATGAAGAAGTGTGACTGTTTCACTAACGGACCACCGAACTAGAAATTGCCCCGAGAATAACAAAGAAAGGCCGGATATATTAAGACCAATATCTGCATTCCTGTGGCATGTTATGCATCTTTAATAATGTTTAAAAACTTTACACCGGCATCTCCAGCTTTTCTTTTAAAGCCACTTATCCATTATTACATTTAAACGGAATCGTTTGGTAAGCTAGCTTTTTTTCCCCGTTTGGTAAGCTAACTTAGCTGTAGCGTCGCACTTTGATCTGACGTCACGGCAAATTAACGGTCGTTTACATGCAGTACCTCGCGGACCACTAGATGGCGCCCGAGGACCATCAGTATGAGAAATACGCTGAAATTATCACTGAATTGGGGGAAAAAGAAGTGAATCTCAAACTATAAACACGAGTAAAAGCATAAGAGCAAAGGGTGGATATAGATTATTGTGATAACAATAAACATGACAATACTTTTTTGGGTAACTTTCTTTAAAATACTGCTTTAGAAAAATCCCATTTGAAATACTGTTTCTTTAAGACACCAGACCAGTCACATAAAAAAAGTATGATTTGTTTCACTTAAATGCATTTAATTGCTTTTACTCATATATGTTTTGAATTATTGATATTTATTGATTCACCTTTATTCAACAAATGGGGAAAAATAGTAAAAAAAACAAAAAACAATCGCAACAATAACAGCTGTGTGTATTTTCAAGCATCATTAATTTGTATTTATTGTGAAAAAGAAAAATCTAAATTTTACGATGACCAGAAGATATTACGATAAACGGCCTCCTCAAACCAGAACTTTATAAGGAAATCATTTCCTTTTTCAACGTTATGCTAACAAAAAGCGTCATTCCTTTTAACATTTTGCATAGTTTTATTGGTCTGTCATTTTCCCATCATGCCTTCTGCTCGGGTTTCTTCCAGATGTTCTCAGTGGAAGAATAAACTTGGAACCAACGAAGAAGAATCCTCACAAAGGCTAAAGAAAACCAACTGGCTCATTTGAAACCGTGTCACTGTGAATGTAACATTTTTATTTGCAATCTGGAAAACAAAACTTGTCCAAGTTCGTCCCAGCTGGATTTAACACTTCACTGAATTATTTTATTTAGTAATAAAAAAAATACTTCCGCTAAGTCTTCAGGGAAATGCAACCACAAACAGTTCAGTTTTATTCTTTATCATCTGCCGACAGGATTACAATGCAACCAGAACAAATGTTTGTTTTGTTCTTTGATTTCCTGTAGTTCTGCATCAACTCTTGCTCACATGTACATCCATGTTGGTGGTACAGCCATTTAAAAAAATACAAATATCCAGAAGGTTTTAATCCCAGTCGTCTCATTAACCTCTCACTCCGAGGTGTTTATGGAGCGAAATCTCATCCGCAGATTTCGCTCCTCCCTTTTCCTTCTTTTCATTTGTTCTTCCTGAAGCCCCGTTGCAGACAGGTTGTCTGGGAAAACAGTGACTGGGTTTAGGAGGTTGGATATTAAACCTTACCCACCCTGCAATGAGGGAGTCAAACCAGCCTCTTGGGAGAAAATCTCTTTGGAAGAGATTTTCTTGAGAAGCGCTTGAAAGCTTCCAGTTGCTGTGGAGTTGGAAAGCCACAGCTGTCCAGTCTGTGCAGCAGACGTGATTTTATCTGAACAGTATGTTCATGTTGATGATGTTGCATCATGGCGACCTTCGGTTTCACTCGTGGTGTTGAGGCTTCGCCGTTTTATCCAGACATCTGGACAGGATGCGAAGCTGGATCTTCATCTGAGTTTTCTTCTTTCAACTCTGGCACGCCGATGATGGATTTATTTATCTCAAGACGCAAGTTTTTTACCATCATGTTGCATTGTTTTTTCTGTTATGCTCCCCACTTTTCTGTCGTCATGTCCTATGATGCTAGTAGGGCAAGATTAGAGAAAACGAATACATTTCCGCCCAAAAAACTCAGACATTTTATATAGAAAATAAGTACATTTCTGAACTCCAAAAGCCAAAAGTTTGCTAGAAAAATGTCAGAAATTTTGAGATTAATCTCACAAAAAAGCAAGTAAACTAAAGTACATTTCTGAACTCCAAAAATAAAAAACCTGCTAGAAAAATTTCCCAAATTTTGACAATAATCTCACAAGTACAAAAAACAAACACAAAAAACAAATTTATATACTTATATATACTTATACTTATATATATTTATATACATAGTCTTAGAAAATCACAGCACATTTTGTTTGAAAGTCAAAACAAAATGCACGTCAAGAATTTGCTAAAAAAAATTAAAATTGACTGGTCTGAGAAATTTACTATAAAAATAAATTGATTGAGAAGTTGAAAATGTTTTACAAAAAAATTGAAATTTTGAGATTATTTTAAAAATGACTAGAAGTAAATTTCATAGTTTGAACAGGTGAAAATTAGCTTGAAAAAAAAATCTGAAATGTTGATAATCTCAGATTTGCTAAATAAATACATTTCTGAGTTTGTAAAGTTGACAATTTGCTTGATAAAACTCAGAAATTTTTATATTAATCTCAAAAAATGCTGTTGATTTTGTGCAAATTTCAACAACCACATAATTGCTAAAAACTGGAGGACTGCTTGTAATTTGGCAAACAGTAAAACTTGCTTTGATTTGAGTGATAAATTAATATATAAACCACATAATTGTTATCCTGAAGGTGTTACTGTTACTGGATTTGAAGGTTTTATTATTCGTTTTTAAAGCATTGGCACCTTCCTGCTTCTGATCTTTTAAATCTGCACATCTCGATCTCAGAGGTCTATTGAGTAAATGCTCTTATCCGTCTCAAGGTCCAGATTAAAGCCCAGATGAGATCAGGAACGAATTGCACCTTTACATCTGGACTTTCACAACAGGAGACACTTTTAAAACACGTTCCTGCTCCTTGCCTGGATCTTGATCTCATCAAAATGAGAAACAGGCTGGATATAGAGGAAACCTCTCAACATGTCTGAGTCAAAAGTGAAGAGTGTGACTATTTTTTCCCGGAGCGAAGCCAGAGACCGTTAGGAGGCTAGAAGAAGCGAATCCCTGGAGTTATTTCAGCCAGAGGTGTTTTAGGAAATTGATTGATTTATAAAAGCACCATAAATACAAAAATAGAGCTGACAAATGTGCTGTGTTCGATGAACTAATATGAGAAAAGTAAGAAGAAAACAAAAAGAAAAACTCAGCCATAAAAATGTTTTTCAGTTAAATTCAAATAGGGTAAAACAAATTAATGTTGGTGTTTTACATGCAAGTAAATCAATACATGTTCCAGAGATAGCTAATGATGATGATAATAATAAATTGTAAATTTAATATTTTAATCCTAATTTTTTTTTATGTTTCCTTCAAAGTCTGGTTTGTTTGGGGAGGTGTGAATGCGTGATTGGATCACAAAGTGAACTCTGGTCCGCCTAAAACCAATGTCTTGGTTTGGTTAGAAACCGATCCAAAAGCATGAAGCAGACTAAAGCACAAGGCATTCTGGGTAAATACAACCAAAACAAACGTGTAAGTCTAACTCCAGAGCTGGAAATGTCTCGTGGTCTTTTATTACTCAATTTCTGTTTACATATTGTAAAGATAGAAGTTATGCTCAATGTCTTCTTCAGGGTTTTTTTATGTTGTTTCCTTCAGGAGTTATTAGTGCAGCGCCCCCACAGGCGAGGAGGGGAACAGCTTTTTTAATTAGTTTGGTTTGTTTGACACAGTGTGAAAGAGAACCACCCCAGCAGACTTGGTTCTTTTCTACCAAACATAATTTTTTAATAATCATTTGTTTAATTATTAAAGTTTAAAAAGTAAAAGTTAGGAATACATAAAGCATTTTTCATTTGTCAGTAACACAGTGGTTCTTACTGGGTTCTATGAACCCCAGGAGTTCAGTGAGTCAGTCTCAGGGGTTCAGTGAGTCGGTCTCAGGGGTTCAGTGAGTCGGTCTCAGGGGTTCAGTGAGTCGGTCTCAGGGGTTCGGCGGAGCCTCAGCCCCGGAGGTAAAGACACACTTGTGTAAAGTCGTGATGTTGCCCAGCTTTGCCATCACTTGCTGCAGAGGATCAGTTACATTGCTTAGCCAATCAGAGGATCACGTTACATTGCTTAGCCAATCAGAGGATCACGTTACATTGATTAGCCAATCAGAGCTGTGGAGGAGCTCTGATTGGAGGAGCTTCACTCTTAGCATGGATTTGAACTTGTGTCTTTAATTAATTCAGCAAAGCTCACAGTTTTTACCAAATTCTATAGTCTAAATCTGTTCTTTAGACGCATCTTTTCAGGGTTGGTGCTGCCTCTAGTGGCATGGGGTGGAAACACAACCAATATAATTACATTACTAAATCAGAATCCTGTAAAGTCTTTTGTGTCAGGTGGGGCAGGGGGGTTGGAATAAGAAGCGTTCGGTGAATGCGCATATGCAATTGGGGGGTTCGGTACCTCAAAAAAGGTTCAGAACCACTGCAGTAACATAACCCGCCTCCTTGTTGGATCACAACAACTACCTTCCATCTAGTCTAACTGAGCCCATCACGCCTTTGTTTCCAGAACCACGACCACGGCTGCATCGTGTGTCGGATCATCTACCGCTCGGACGAGTTCCACCCGCCCATCCTGCCGCCGCGGGCCGACCTCACCGTGGGCCTGTACGGCCAGTGGGTCAGCCAGCGCTGCGAGGTGCGGCCCGAGGTCCTCTTCCTCACCCGCCACTTCGTCTTCCACGACAGCAACCACACCTGGGAGGGCCACTACTACCACTACTCCGACCCCACCTGCAAACACCCCGCCTTCACCATCTACGCCCAGGGCCGCTACAGCCGAGGCCTGGCCTCCACCCGCGTCATGGGAGGCACCGACTTCGTCTTCAAAGGTTTCCAAACGTCTTACTTTAGTTTGTAATTAAGAGAAGGAAAGCGTTCGGCTGGTTGGTGTCGTATTTCCCCAACCAAAATCTTACACAAGACGCAGCTGGAGTAGAGATGCTCCTATGTGATGCATCTTTACGTTTAGAAGATCCAAAATGTTGGGATTCGTAGAGAGCATGATGTCTGGAGTTTGGGAAGTCAACACAAACCACTATGGATAAATATATTTAAATAGTAGATGAAGCTACAGCTAAAAAAATACTTCCAACATCAACATGAAAACCATTTCTGCTAACAGTGTAGGTTGTTTTTGGATTAACTGATGAATAATTGGATAGGAAATAATTGCTTCAAAACTTCAAATTTATTTGTAATGACCTGTAAATGTGTAAGTGGTTAAAAAATGTACAGAATGTGCTAATTTTTACATCCGATTGTCAGAAGAAAAAAAAAATCACATAATCAAAATTACTGCCCTAAGAATGTGGTTTATGCACCAAATGGCCGTTGTCTCTCTACTCCTGTTAACGATTAACCAATTACTAAATTAGCTAACAGTTGTTTCAATTACTGATTAATCACGATTAATTGTTCCAGAGCTAATTATTTATATTGTTAGAAAGTTAGTTGTTACTTTTGTTTTTGTCTGACTATTTTGGTCTAACAGAAAAAGGCTGCTTTTGAGTTTGTAAAAACTGTAAAAACAGGCAGCTTTATTATTATATTATTTAGCAAATGATTAATCACAATTAATCTGATTAATCGTCTCAGGTCTACTTATATATATTGCAGAAAAGTTCATTTGAAGTTAGTTTTGTCTTAATCTAGCTTACTAAGCTATTTGCACTAGAAACTAGATTAGATTTAGTTTTTTCAGTATTGTTGCCTGGTACAACGTTCAGGCAGCAATAATCACAGACAAATAAATAAAGGTTGCATTTGTCCAAATCCCTCAGTTTTAGCCTTGATCAGCTCAGCACTGAGCCGATTCCTCCCGTGTCTCCGTCCTCTAGTGAACCACATGAGAGTGACGCCCATGGATCTGGCCACCACCTCCCTCCTCAACGTCTTCAACGGCGACGAGTGCGGCGTCCAGGGCTCGTGGCAGGTGGGCGTGGAGCAGGACGTCACCGTCACCAACGGCTGCGTGGCGCTCGGCATCCGGCTGCCCCACACGGAGTACGAGCTCTTCCGCATGGAGCAGGACGCCCACGGCCGCTACCTGCTCTACAACGGCCAGCGGCCCAGCGACGGCACCAGCCCGGACCGCCCCGACAAGAGAGCCAGCTCCTACCAGATGCCCCTGGTCCAGTGTTCGTCCAGCAGCCAGCGGTCCGACCGCAGCCGGGGCGACGACGACGCCGAGCAGACGCTGCGCCGCCACAACGGCGGCTCGGGGCGGCGCGCCGGCCGCAGCGGGTGCGTCGCCGTGCTGCTGGTCACTGCTCTGCTGCGACTTTGTTAAGAGTCGGCAGTAAAGGCGTTTTCTTTCTACACAAACAGTGGGACTTAACAGCAAAAACTCATGTACTTTGCGGGGACGTGTTACACAAAATTCACAATTTTTTTCAGGTTTTTGTACTTCCATTTGGGTCTAAACTGCTTCTAAAAACAACCCAAAGCGGCTAAAAAAAAAACCACTCAACCAGACGTTTCTTTTGACAATAAGTTGATACTTTTTGGTGTCTGGAAAACGAGCCGTTTCAAAAACCTCCGGAATGTAACGTCACAAATCACAGACACGTTACCCAGCAACCCCAGTGGAGTTCCGCTCGTTACCTAGCAACCCCAGCGGAGTTCTGCCCGTTACCCAGCAACCCCAGTGGAGTTCCGCTCGTTACCTAGCAACCCCAGCGGAGTTCTGCCCGTTACCTAGGAACCCCAGTGGAGTTCCAGCCCGTCTGATCAGGTGGTTTTACCACTGGGCAATGGCTGCTGGACAAGACAAGTGTTTTGTTGTTGACTTACCGTCCAGAAACCGCTTGCTGCGTTCTTTTTGGCTGTGCAGGAGGCTCTACTAATGCTTTTCAAAGATCTAATGTATAATTACACATACGTTTGTAGCTACTTTGACGTGTGACTGTAAACATTGAGTTGGGGTAGTGGCCAGCAGCAGCTTATTTGGATTTAAAGTGGCAGGAGGCCCTAAAGCAGCTCATAATAGAATGATTTTGTGCATAAAAATGTAATTAACATGTTTTGAATAGGACACAGACTCTTCCTAACCTGTTCAAGGAAGCATAATAAATGTTTTGTTTGAATCCAGAGGGTGAGAACTGAACTACCAAAGACTTGACACTGCTGCTCCGCAGGAACTGCACTTTAGAGTGAATCCACTGTGGATCCACAACTAGATAAAAAGTCTCTTTATTCCTACAGAACTGAGATTGTTTGTTTTCTGCATCGTTTTTAATCCAGCACCCGTCACATTGTGGGTTTTTACAGCAAAAAGCAGAGGCTGATGAGTGGAAACATTTTCATGTGTTTAGGAGAAAAACCTCAATAGATTCTGTTGACTGTAAAACAATAAAAAATAAAAGCGAGCCACAGCATTTTCACAGGTTAATGTTAGATAAGGATATATAAACTTCATTGGTTTAGCAATTTTATTCAAAAGTAAAACTTATTTTTGAACCATTTCTCAGAAAGTTGGGGTTAGATTTACATATAACCAGGTTTTTTCAAAAATATATATTTCAATTTAAACTTTTACTTAACCAGTAAAGGAGCTGCTCCTGGTGTTATTTTGCTAACTTTTTAAACTTCCACAAAATTTATTTTTTATCTTGGCTTTCACCAAAGTGAATTTTTCCAGCTACATTTTCTAATTTACATGGCTGTTTATAAACTTCAAGTTGAATAAAAACTTTATGTTGAACTTTTGTTTTTTTTACTGTTCAAGTAGTTTAACGTTTACTCTTATTTTGAAAGCGGTGAAAACTACTTATGCAGCAGTTCCGTTTCCTCTCCTTTTTTTCTCAGCAACTTTATTTTAAACAAAATATACCAACATAATGCAACAAAATATAAACAGAATAGCCAGGTAAATTTATAACGTGCAAATTAAATTGGTGCTGACGGCTTGCACTCTTTCAAGGGCAGATATTATTTTAATTGAAGTTAGCGCTTTAGCGTTAGCTTCAGCTAAAAACCACCACTAGATTTAACACTCAAGATGTTCTAACAACCAGGATGATACCTGCAGCTTCTCTCTGGTTCAGCTTAGAGGTTTGGTTCAGAATCAACAAGCTGCTTTTTCTACCAGTGTTTCCTTCCACTAAACTTTCAATTCAAAGCAACAAACCTCTGTGCCAAATCAGTAGCAACTTATCTCTCACAAATACGTCTATTTTTTTTACTCAAATGTCAAAGAATAAACTAATGTATTTAAGTTGATTAAAGACAACTTTACATCAAGTCTTAAATTGGCAAGATTATTTTTTTGTTGTTCAAGTTCTTTTAAATATGGCTTTTGTTGAAAAGCTTTTTTTTAAAGTACCTGTAGTTATGTATTTTTATCAGCAGGAAACTATATTTATCGACATATTTCACACTGTGCAATAAACCTACCAACCTTGACATTAACCTTTTTAGAACAATAGCTGAAATAAATGATTTTTTTAACACAAAGGAGTCATCCGGATTCACCTGAAAGACGTTTTAGTTGCAGACAGCTTGAAACCAGAGATTTTATAAACTCACGAAACGCTGCTAACTTGACATTCTCATCTATTAAAGAGTTTACTTACACAGTAATCAGTCCTGATCGTCCAGTTCATCCCGAACATGTCGCTGGTCTCAACAGCCTCGAGATCCGCCATGTTTGAGCCAATATAAATACTTCTAATTGAACATTTAACGTTTCCTTCCAAGGTTATTACATTTAGACAATCATAATATGAAGATAATATCATTAATTATATCATAAAACGGAACCAAAGATTAATGTTTTCTATTATTTGAGCACAAAGTTATTCAATTAGTTTATTCAAATGACAGGAAATGACGTCAAGATCGTGCCAGGATATGATGTTGTGGAGAAGTGAAACGTCTGAACTTATTGTCGGTAAGCAGGAATATTGGATTACAGTATTAATTATTTTGTTATCATTTAGAAACTATAAAAACTAGTTTTGGTCATAAGGTTAGACATTTTTAACATTTTTTCTAGTTCTTTGTTATTTACTAGAAAAGGGAAAGAAATCACACAAAAAAAACTCAAAAGTTTCATTCAAAAAACTTAGAAATTTGTAAGTTCAAAAAGTCGAAAATTTGCCCCAAAAAAGTCTGAAATTTTGAGATTAATTTCAGACGTTTTATAGAGAAAACAAAGTTTTATAAGTTACAAATTTGCTTGAAAAGCCTGTAAATTTTTCCACAACATTTCCAAGTGTCAAAAGACGAACATTTTAAACTTTTGGATCTCTGAAATTTCCAAGATTTATTTTTCTCAGATTTTTTCAAACTCTTTATCTTTTTTTTGGACATTTTTTGACTTTCAAAGCTCAGAAAAATCACTCTTCACGCTTTGATCTGTGTTTTTACAAATTTTCCTGAAATCTCATAATTTCAACTTGCAAATTTTCAACTATTGAAATAGACATTTTATTTTTAAAACATTTCAAAAATTTCTAGCAAATTTTAAACTTTTGAAGCTCAGAAATGTCCAAAATACGACCAGGTTATGTCAAAAACCGGAAACCTTTTAAAAAGCTCTATTAAACCATCTCCATTCATTGAACAGACCTTTCATAAGAAAATCCCTTCAGCTTCCAAGTTTAGTTAGTAAAATAAACTGAATAAACTTCAGAACGTGTTGATAAGCAGTTCTACTTGTGATTTATGAGCGTGGAAACACTGCCAGCATTTTCTACACCGTTCATTTTGGACCCAAACAGAGTTTAATATTCAGTTCTGCTGCCAGGAGGGAGAAAGTCAACATTTTATTTCCCACGATCCCAAATCCGTGGAATCACCTCAACTTCACGCTTTGATAAAACGATTCAACGTTTGAGTTTGTGTGGGAAACGGGACCGTCGTAAAGAGCTAATTTCAGCTGAATTTACCATAACAGCCTCCGTCACGCAGAACATCATAATGAGCTGGAAACATGGAACCGACTCGGTTCATCTCCAACAGATCTGATAGGAAATATCAGCAGAACCCGAGCTTTGGTTCTGGATTGTTGGGTCACTTTAGTTTTAACATCTTCCCACAGCAGATTAAACCAAACCTTTCGGTTTGTGCTTGTAGTAAATAATGTTTGAACTTAACTTTTCGATCAGGTTTTGTAAAGATAAAAAATATATATATAGCAATAATTTGGCTTATTTAGCCTTTCTTTAAGAAAAACATTAGGTGTTCATTTTTTTAGTCATATTTTTACCATATTATTATTATAAATGTCAATGTTCTTGTATCCAAACATTTATTGTCCAAAAAAATATGTGGGTATCAGCTAAATTTAGCTAGGAGCTAAGCATTTGGTTATGAGCTAAACATTTAGCTAGCAACATCAATAGGTAGCAAGTCAAATATTTAGCTTTATGCTAAATATTCAGCTTGTAACTAGCAAGCTAAATATTTAGCTTGACACCTAAATATTTAGCTAGCAAGCCAATCATTTCGCTTCCTTGCTAAATATTTAGCGTAGTAACTGCAAACTAAATATTTAGCTAGCCAAATATTTAACTTCCTTGCTGAATATTTAGCTAGCAACATACATATTTAGTTAGCAAACTAAATATTTAGGTCTGGTTCGAAAATTAGATGCTACTTTTTGAAAATAAAGATTTAATTTGGGACTAACTAGTTGAAATAAAAAATTTGGTAACAAAATGCATAGTTTAGAAACAAAATATTTAATATTTTCTAAGTTATAAATGTACAACAGATAGGTTGAAAATTTGACTTTGAAAAATGAACACTTGCAATTTTTCCTTTATGCTAAATAAGCCAAATTATTAATTTGTTGCCATGTAGCTTTACAACCAATACCTTTCTACAAACTCAAGTTATTAGATCCCTAGTTTGGACTTTTAACTTGGTGCGCACAGTGAACACGATCCAGATTCTGTTCCTGTATCAGAACATTTCCCAGGTCCAGACAAAGCAGATTCTTCTTCCTCTCAGTCTCCGTTCCAGTGGATCCTCACCTGAAGCATGTCTTGCACTAAAAACCTTTTAATATGTAATTTTATGTTTTTAATCTAGTACTGAAACTATATCTTTTTAGTAAATAGATTATTTTATCAGTAAAAGATGCAGATTTTTCATATAACCACTTCAGCCTACTTTTAAATCTGGCTTAATTGCTGTTAATTACTGACCTTTTTTTTGAGTCTACAAATTTAGCAATCTTTTAGGACATTCAGTGACAGTGTTAAAATAATTTTTTAGTCTAAATATTTAGAAATCTTTTAATCTTTATTGGATTAATTAATAATATATATATATATATATATATATATATATATATATACACACATGCAATCAATGTCAATAGAAAATACATTGATACAATAAAATGTTCAATAATTTCATTCAACTTTAAAACCAGAACCGCACAGCATTCTGGGAACTGTACGGTTTTATACTTGTTGGAATCGATGCTCTCTCACTCTTTGGTTACCTAGCAACTCATTCTTTGGTTACCTAGCAACGACTTGCTGAGTAACTGCAGTTTAAAAAGGTTTCATAATGGCTTAGAAATAAAACTGACATGAAATGTCACGTCAATATCTCAGCAGTTTTTCAGGTTCTTAAGACAAAAACGTTTCTGCTGTCGTTCCCACGGCAATTTCAGAGACTTAAATATACTTAAACACTTATAAGTATTTTTCTTGTAAATAAGTTAAATTGATCTCAAAATGTCCAAATGTTTTGGCATAAATGTACAATGGAGCCAATAGCTGCGTTCACATTGCAGCCTGAAGTGGCCCAATTCCGATTTTTTGGCAATTCTGATTATTTTGCCGGGTCGTTCACACTGCCAGTAAATGGACCTGAATGTGTTCTGCAGTGCAAACGGGCAAACGACCTGAAAGTGTCCCTCATGCGCAGTAGAGGGCGCAATAGCGTCAGCGTTCTCAGTGATCTGCCAACCACCATAGAAGAAGAGCTCAGTGTTTGAGGAAGTAAACATGGAGGCTAACGGTGGAGCTTAGCTTACATATTTGTTGTCCAGCCGGAGCAACATATTAACAACTTAACCCTCATATAGTCGTCATGGTTGTTGTTTTTCTTCGTATCAGGACGCAGAATAGTGAGATTTGTTGAGAATCAGTGACGTTCAGTTTGGATGAATGAGACCTGGACCTTATGGTCGCATTTAAATCGGATACATATCAGATATGAGTCACATTCTAAAAGAATCTGACCTGAGCTGTTCACACTCCCATGAAAAAAATCAGATACAGGTCGCATTACGTCAAAAAAATCTGAATTGTGTCACTTCAGACTGCAGTGTGAACGCAGCCCATGTTCCATCATTTAAGACCAGTTAAAGAATGTTAACTTAAAATATGTGTTAATATCTACTTAAATATAAACGACCGTAAAGTTTCTGGAAGCGAAAAAGGCAAAAGATGGCTATAAAAACCACGTTTTTTTCAATTTTATTTGGTCAATGATTAATACCATGGGAGATCATTTTAAAAATGGAAACCTCATTTCAGTCAATACTTGCCTCAGAAGGAATAAATGTGAATAATGTTTATTAATAATAATAATAATATAATAATAGTTCTGAATTGTGAGGAAAAGGACAGGACAAATGCACATAACGAGGCACCGATTTCCCCAGCTGGATCTGAACATTCCAACAACAACAGAAAATAGTAGAAATTGCAAACAAATTTACTTCAGAGGCAGCCCAGCAACGTTTGAATGGCGGTTCTGTCCGTGTTTCTGTTTGGAAGGATTTAAAATAACATTTACAAGACGCCTAGCATTTCTTTCAACTCCTATTAAAAGCACACAGAGGAAGAGAGCGAAGAAAGAGAAAAAGAAAGAAAGAAAGGAACAAAAACTGGGGCTGTTTCTTCCCAATGGTTCCCCGTTTTTACGTGATCCATCTTTCCATTGTCCCACCAAATTACCTGCAAACCCATTAATCAAAAACTGAAGAAAAAAACAAAAACAAAACAAGAAGGGGATTAATTTTGCTGTTTTTTTTTTAGTGAACTCTCTGGGCTCAACAAGTGTGCGACATTGTAAAAAGGCAACGCCTTTGGATGAAGCTGTACAGATGCGTTCACTGTAGGCCACACAACCGATGATATGGCAAAGTCAACAGAAAGACTTCTTCCTCTTCCAGGCTCGTCGTCGTTTTTTTTTTTCTTCTTCTTTTTTCTTTTTGGAGCCGGAGCGAAGGGATATGGCCGGCGAACACGACACCAGTCTACAAGATGAACTTCCCGAAGAAAAATCCGATGAAGATGGCTGCTATGACGACGAGGAGGGAGGGCAGGAAAGCGGCGCTGGTTTCTCGGCCGACGACGTTGGTCGAGTTTGATGTCATGTGATCTGGGCGCTGCTGCATCTTTCTCATCCTCACTCCCTCGTCCTGCAAGAAGCAACCAAACCTCAACCATCAATACGTTAGCAACCGCGATCTGATGCGTCGTGAAGAGAACCAAGGCGTCCGACGCTTCAGGTCGACGCTTGATATTGAGCCGCTGTTTTCTGTTGCTCGTCTCTTTGTACAATGGCGGATGAAATTGAGAGAGAGGAACCAAAAGCTTCTGTAATCAGAGACACCTCAGATGATTTTGCTTAACATTTTGGGTTCAGTGTTTATTGAATAAACAGTACCGTATTTTCCGCACTATAAGGCACCTAAAAACCTTAAATCTCCTCAAAAGCCGACAGTGCGCCTCATAACCCAGTGCGCCTTATATATGGATATTGAGCCACAACAGGTCTAGCAACTACGGTAAGCAGCTGCCGACTTCATTTTCCCCATAGAAGCGCGCAGTGCATGCTGGGATAGTTGTCAAAAAACTGGTTTGTTAATAAAGTTTCTACCTACCTACCTAATAATCAGGCCGTCTGCAGGTCATCTAGCATGCATTTGAGAGAGCAGCACCAAAAGCTTCTGTAATCATAACCGAGGCTCCCCAGATGTTTCTGCTTAACATTTTGTGTTTAATGTTTATTGAACAAATAACGGCTTGACGCACATTGGAGCCTCTTGCCTTTTGTTCTTCTCCCAGTTACTTTCAACAATGGCAGATGAAATATTGAGTAGGGCTGTATAATAATATCGATATCATTATATAAATCGATATTTTATTTCCTAAAATAATCGATGTTCATCTGCAAGTATCGTAACATCCAACTGTCACCTTGTTCACTCACTGCTTGCTTCACCAGGTCATCAGGCTTAGAGTG